>JAIPMN010002513.1:0-24055 GCA_020650975.1 Apostichopus californicus
TATATGGACACCTGTGTAAAGTAAACTACACATATGGTTAACTGCATGCAGTATTAGGGATACTTCATCATTAGCATAATTTTATTGTAATTCTTTCTTGGTAGAGAACTAAAGTTGCAAGAAAAGTAACTGTTTTCTATGTGTGAGAGGAAGTCAATCATGTTAACTCACAGAGATGTCAGAGCCAGCAGTTTTATTGCCCTGCTAGTACGAAAGCACATTCTTCGCCATGGCTGCGGCTCGACCTACCTCGAGAATTTTAGCATTACCCCCTCCCCACGTACACCTTTAATATCTTGTGTACACCACTGATTTATTCCCCGGCAGTTCCTTCATAAAAGGCGGACACTACTATACGGATCGTGTACAACATCACCAGTGTAATGTTAGATAATTACTGCTTCCGTTTTGCGAGAGCATCTCTCCAGTCTAAAAGAGTGTTGGAACTAGATTTAATTTTGATCATTCCGTGAAGAGCCCATGAAAAGCATTTATATCCCAGTGGGCGTGGTATGCTCATTTGGTCATTTATATGCAGGCCAATCACGCTTTAACACCAAAACATCCTCCACTGCTTTATATGTATGGTGTCAATTGGATAACTATCTATTTATATTTGTTTGTGTGTAATATCCTGTAAAGTTCTTGAAGTCATTACAGTTGTTCATGTTACGCTGGACCACTGAATATAACCATCACAAAAGCGTTTTAATTTAGAGGATAGAATTGCACTTAGCGCAATGAATTTATATTCTCTTACGTAGCCAGTAATTTAGCCATTAACTTTGAGCAATCAAGATCATTTGAATCACTTTCCTGATCATTTACGTTGTTTTTACCTAAGATGAATTTGTAAAACGAAACTGAAGTCTCTGCTGCTTGAAAATAAGGGGCTCATTTCGGGAGCATGTCGGATTGCTGCAATTTTAATTGTTTGGATATGATGTATAATAATTGTTTTGTTTTCTACCGGATTCGAGCTGCATGGAACGCTGTCACACAAACAACCATCGTGACGTAATTCCGGTGTTAATGATGCATGCTCTAACATATAATCTCTGCTTGCTCACGGCTGAAAACTCTTCAAACGCACCGAAACAGATTACAGAATATTTTATTATGTGTTTGTGTCATGTACAATGTTGTGGGTAGCTCATCTGATGAGGATGCTCTGTTGTGTGATCCGTGGCAACCAAATACGTGTGTTAATTTCAGATTAAAAGATTCGATCTTCGATGTCTTTAATATCTACGGACCAAAACATTGCCGCTAAACAGTCTTGGAGTCTTGTCCTGAACAGAGAACATTTGCGTGAAGGAAGTCCTTTTTGGCTACGAACATAACGAATGGCATATCATATGCCAACGGAGGCCAATTCGTGTAATTTTGTTAAAATCTCTAAAATACTCATACTTTGAAGAACGAGAACATTTTCAATGACTTATCGTTAGGAAAATTCGTCTGATTCGGAGTAGTGAATATTTTATTCCAAATTCCTATTTGCTGAAAGCCATATGGTTTAACTTCTACGGAAATTAGCTTTGTTTACTTCTGCATGCTACAATCGGCAGAAAACAGCCCTGCACCGCGGCTTTTCACGGTCTCTCACTTTGAGCTCTGTGACTAATGAAACAATACACGAGAATTTAGAAACAACTATATGTTTGACAAGGTCGCGCCTGTCAAATTAAAGTTAAAGTGCGAAAGCTTGCGCTTGTAAAAATATGATCTTTTCTTTTTTTTTCTTTTGGTTCGTTCCATGCCATTTTTTAGAAAAGTTCAAAGTTCTCTTTAAAAATCAACTTTCCGCATGATTTTGTCAGTTATTCGGTGACTCCATCAATCTATAGAGAGGATGAGCTAAACTTATCTGTGTGGCACATAACGGGAACATATTTGGCCTACCTAAATAGTTAAGCTAGCGACGAATCGCGTTTCTTTCTCTGCTTCTCTGCATAATGAGTACCGTTGACTAAAACAATTCTCGTTTATTATTTCAGTTGACAAAGTGTTGAATACATGCTTTATAGAACAAGTTCTCGATGAACGAACCTGTCAGTATATTAAAAGACACACTAGCGACTACAAATCTACTGCAACCATGGATGAAGATTTAGTTAACTCTGTATTTGATAATCCGTACAAAAGTAAATCTCTTGATGAACTTCTTGCTATCTTAAACTTTTCCGATAAACAGGCGTTCATAGAGTTTTATAAATACGACGAAATAGATGTTGTCCATCGACTGTCTCGTACCGCCATTGGATTGTTGAGCGCCATTTTCTTTTTGATTTTCTTTGTTGGATTGACTGGTAACGGTCTACTCATTGTGTTGGTGATTGGTAAACGTTGTATGCGTACAGTTATTAATATATTCAATGTTTCTTTAGCTCTAGCAGATCTTTTAGTCATAGTGTTTTGCCTGCCGTTTACTCTTTTGGAACAGGCAACAGAAGACTGGGTTCTTGGGAGATTCATGTGTAAAACTTTGAATTATATTACTACGGTATCGGTTATATCAAGTGTATTAACTATAACTGCAATCGCCTTTGAACGACATAGTGCTATATGCCATCCACTCAGATCAAGGGTCATACACACGCCTCAAAGAGCGTTTCTGTGTTCTGTTGTTATATGGTGTTTCACTCTTATTTTTAACACACCACTTTTCTTTCTAATCGACATCGCCTACTTTCAACACCCATTTCAAGACATCACCTACGAATTCTGTGAATGGTCTGATGTGGAGCAGGAGAAACGCGTCAGTCTATATTATGTCCTATTACTCTATTTTGCACCATTGTTATTGGTATGTGCACTGTACGCTAGTATAGTCCAAAAGCTATGGATACGGAATGCAGTGGCTCCAGCTGATGTGCAAACACATGTAGATCTCGCCGCCAATAACAATATTCGTAAGAAAAAACGCGCAACGATGATGCTAATGTTGGTAGTGCTACTTTACGCGTTATGCTGGCTGCCCTATCACATCTTTATTCTCTTTCGAGATTTCAAATCCTCGGGACTTGAAGATACTGAAAGAAACCGCTTTTTGATGGCTCTATTCCAACTTCTTGGATTATCGAACAGTTGCAATAATCCGGTTGTATATGGCTTCATGAACGACAAATTTAAGAGAAATATAGCTGCTTTACTGAAAGGGAAAAAGAAAACAAAGTCTTTACCACAGGGTAAGAGAACACCTGCAGAGAAATTAACACCAATGGCGTTAATAGTTTCTTCTTTATAGATATGTATGCTGAATACATAGCTATGCTAACTGACAACATTGAGTTAAACTACTACATTGTGTAAGTGAAAATAATATGCGAAAACTCACAAGTTGCGGAAAGTCACAAGGTCACTTTATGTGTAGTAACTTATCCTGTCTTATAAATGTAACACCAATTGAGTTTTAACGCACGCTTTGTGTGACCACGCCCAGCACCATTATACATCTTGTATATCAGTGATGTAACTGACTTGAACACGTGTATCATATTCTGGTAAATTGACTCGAGTTGGAAATCTCAATGACTTGACTCCCATCAGCAACCGAAAAGCAAGTGACTCGAGTCAGCGGAAATGATTTATCTTGACTTGGACTCAACCATCACTTCACTCGAATCAGAAAAGGACTTGAATCAGAGGACAGGGACTCGAGTTAACTTAGGAAGGAACGCGAGTCTTCTGTCTGAAGTGTTTAAGTCTATTGTCTCTAGAAGACTCAGGCAGATCCTTTTGACTTGCCTTGCCGAATATGTTTACTTTGCTTCATTTGGAATTTACTTGACTTGACTTGGTTTATGTAAATCATGGTCGTCTATATATAGACATGGAGGGGAAACTCACTGAAACATATACTAGACTATATACTAACGTCAACAACATCATAACTAGTATGTTTACGTCAACCACAAAATAAACCCCCCAATTAAGTAGAAATTAGAGATAGAATTTACTTTTACTGAGTAAAATGAATGCACACCATCCCCTCCATTATCACACAGACGGCCTCACCTTTCTGACGAGAGATCTCGTCACTGCATGTTTAATTCGCGCAGGGTCTACAATGCATGAAAATCATGGGCAGCCATCGGGGCAAAAAAGACAACACTGAGAAAATTAGTTTACAATCCCACAAAATTAATTTAGGCCGGATTATTGAAAATTATTTTAATATGGCAACCACTTTAAATTAAACAGAATAGTTAAATTAATTTTGAATGAAAAAAAATTAAAAATTGTGACTTCAAACCTTTAATTATGCTCAACAGAGTATATGACATGCCAGATCTTTAAAACTTTAAATAAAGTAAAAAAACACGTTTATTTTTTAATTGTTATTCTTCTCCGAATAAAACTTTAATTGTCAAACCTGTTTTTCTGTTATTTTTATCTTTTGTTAATGTTACATTCAATTTCCTTGGAGCCAAATTAAGCAAGGAAACAAACTGTAAGTTGTACAAATTGTTCGAAAATGTAACTTATTTACCGCATCGTATCACAACTGCAACCCCGGGAATCAAACGACATTCACGAAACAAGCTTTGTTTCGCCCAAAAAGACGGAACAAAAGGTGCGGTTTATTCGAAGCGTAGGATCAACGGAAACGGGCGCCGCGCATCACACAAGATTAAGATTAGAGCAGTTTCATGTGTATATAGTTAATAGCTGGTACATACTTTTTGAGACATTGTGGGCACCAAAACATTTGGGTCAAATTTTGGACCGAAAGGGCCCAAAGTTTATGTCTACTTCGAATGCAATTTGGGAGCCATTTGGGCCCAGATTTTTTGGGGTAATATATTATTAGCCAAATTTTTGGTCCCACATATAGGTCTAATATTTTTGGCACCAGTTGGGCCAGAAAGTTTTTGGGGCAAACTTTTTCTACGTCAAATGCATTTTTGGGACACTTTCTTTGCGCTCCAACTTTTGGGGCCATTTGGGCCCAATTTTGGAGTTCACACAAAATACTCGGAGTTCATGATAACTATACAGTTAGCTTATCGGCATGGTTCTGGCGGAAGGTTGTGCAGTTTTAGTTTAACTTGCGAAGCCATATTCATGAACTGGCTGCCTGTCGGATTGGCTTGCTAATTGTCACACCTCCTATCTTAAGATGGTTCGGGACTATTATAGTTGATCCGTGACACTTGGTTATTTTGAGTTTGTCTGCAGTTCTGCACCCTTCCCTGGTAAAAGTATAAGGAATTCAGAAAACAACAACTTACTCATCCATTTACTTTTATCCCTATATGGGATAGAAATATGGGTGAAACGTATCAATTTCCCATCCTTAAGCTTGATTTGAGTACGTGACATTACGTGTAAACGCTTAAGTTTTCATCTTCCCACTGGCTGCCATCGAGACTCAATTAGTGTTCAATAAGTTCATTGATGTTAGTAAAACTCACACCGTCAGCGATAACAATGAGACGACCATTATTCAAGTGTTGGTGCTTTTTTAATCAGAAAGTGCTTTCCATTTGATTCCATCCAGGGAGTGAATTTTGTAATTAGAAGCTTTCTTTTTCTTCTAAACAAATAACACACTAATAAATTGGAAATAAATCTCTTACTGAAGTTATCAATTATAGTGTTGATGCTTATATTGGCATAAATGGTTGAATAGCAATATCATAATATTTTATTTGCAGTGAACATGTTTCCTCAAACTGTTATGCTTTTATGTTTAACTGTTATGCACAACAATATCTTTTTATATGGGCAATTAATATTTTACTGTTTATCGAGTTCACACGGCGCTACTGCGTATATGCCTTTACATATTATTATTATTATATATGTATCTCTTCCTGTAGGCTATCACATAAATGATAAATGCGTAGTTTATGCAGAGAGAGAGAGAGAGAGAGATCGAAAAGCACTCAGGTATCGATGACTGTCAAGATTTGAACTGCTCTTGTCATGAATTCATTAATTTGTATCAATATCTAAAATACTTCAAGTTGTTTCGATTATACTTTATTAATGAACTGACCCAACTTACCTGCATTCTGTGATATTAAGAATTTCCGTGTTTATCATATAGGTATAGTCAGTGTGGCTGTATGGGATGCTGGCATGCATGATGTCACTCTCCTCTACAGCCTCATACATTTCACGATGACCATTCCCACCGCTACTTAAATCTAGCAAAACCTTTTCGGTTGCCATGTGAACCGTCAGCCTGCTTGATATGACATTTCCTGTTTTGCTGTCTAATTTTCAACACGATCGTGCCTAAATCCTTCCACCACTATAAGGCTATTACAACAACTACAACCAAGTTCGTAATGTAAAGAGAAATACTAATCCTATATATATCGACAGATTTAAATTAAAAGTGCATAAGGAACGTCTTATCATTAAGATTGTACAAATTCTTTTTCCCAAAAGAAATTTGTTGGAAGTATATAGGACGGGTTGAATATGACCTCTCTGTATAATTTTCTATATAAGTTCTTACCTGTTATTTATGGTCAATGATTAACACTTGATGAAGTATAGCCTCAGAATATCCAATATATAAAGAAGTAATCAGTTGTGATCTTAGTGGTATCGTTCCTGGTTAACGAAACACAAATCTGTGAGTTACCCAAATTTTCAGCCTTGGACTGATGCACACTATATGTGCGCGTCTACATGGCACACAAACACATACCATAAGTTTGCTGTATGGAATTTTGTTTTGATCGTAACAATTAGGCATAAGACGTACTGATTACATGGCTCAATCTACAATCCGTGCCACACATAGGCCTATATACTTGTCTCGTTATTAATATTGATTATTTCTGCCATATGTTAAATGTATATATGTCCTTCCACATGCACACTGGTGTCTCTTACGAACACACGAAGTTTCGGGTTTACGAATAGCTACCGTAGTATATTATAGATATATATATATATATATTAAATATACTCGCCAGGCTCGGTACGATTTCAGGTGACCAGTATAGCGGTCATTGGACCAGATGGACTTATAAATTAACTATTTTTTCTTCTCTCTCTTCCGGTTTGTAAGAGGTTCTTTCGCCATCATGCATTGCCATAGTCGTCACATGTAACAATGTAGTCGTTTTTATCATTGTCGTTATGATTATCGTCATCGTGGTCACTTTTCATCGTTTTATTGTCGGTATCATAATCGTATCGTCGTCACCGGTCATCATATACTGTTATCGTCATATCGTCATCGTAACTGTCATCACAGTCGTTATCGGTATGACGATCGTATCGTCTTCACCGGCCATCATAATTATTATCGTCATATCGCCATCGTTGTCGTTGTCGGTATGATAATCGTATCGTCGCTACAGATCATCATTATCATTATTATTATCAACATATCGTCATTGTTACTATCATCGTCGTCATCGTCATCGTCACCAGTAAATCAAAATAATGCAAATCTCCAGATATAAAAATGTTCAGATTGAATACATGGCCTCCGCATTAATCATTAGTAAGATAAATTTCGTTGGTTTTTTGTGTATACTATTTTGGTGTCGTGTGGTCGCTTTGTATAGTGTATAAGTCTCATTTAGAAAACTTCATCAAGTCGAGTGAATATATACGAATAAGTGGTTATGTTAATGCAACATACTGACTAATTACATGAGACATGGATGAGAGTATGACAAATTGATATCTGTTATTCATTCGTAACTTGTCAGGTTGCAAAGTTTTGTCGAAAATAGCCCCTAACAGCAATCCACCCTCGTTTTACCAACAAGTAGATGATCAAACTTTAGTCTCTGATTACGAAACCGAAAACAATTATCTCAGTCTCATCAGTTTCAGTCTTCCGTAAGTTCCGTTCATCATATCATGGACGTCTGTTTTTACCTCCATGATCATATTAAACTGCCCATGCAACTAGGCAATTGCTCATAGTGATGACGTAAAAGTATACAGAACTAGAACAACACAGGAACATTGAGGGACACCTGAAGAGTAAGCCAGGAAGCATCAGAATAGGAGATTCTAATTGTTACCTTGAAATCCTTCTATGTAGAAAAGAGGTTAAACCAACTTAAGGCCATGTTTTGAACAAACCTATTTTAAGGATATCAAGTAAAATACGAGGGTCAACTGTATCAAAAGCAGCGCTTAAGTCAATTATATCCTGTCATCCATGCTTGGGATAATATCCTTGTGAACTTTTACACGAGTTTTAGTGATGTATACCCCCGCCCTATAGGCAACCTGGAAGTCAGGTAAAATATTGTGATTTTTCAAATGGTGATTAAATTGTTCAACAACGACCCTTTCAACCAGCTTGGAAATAAATAGAAGGTTGCTTACTGGTCTGCAGTTGCTAAATTTAGGTTCAAGACCAGGTTTCTTTAGCAGAGGTAAAACCATGGCTTGTTTCCTAAAGCTCGGAAAATCGCCTGAATCTAAGGAAAGGTTAACACGTTTTGCTATGGCGGTATTAAAAGGTCTACCGTATCTTTATGAAGCCCAGTGATGGGGTTTGGGTCGCTGTTACAAGTAGTGGAAGCATATGACATATCCTGCAGGGCACTTCGGATTCAGACTTACAAACAAAGCAGTCAAGGATAATGGGACGGCCATATGGCAAGCCGTTTTACTTTTTATTCGATATTTGATATCAACAATTATTTGATGATATCAGCAATTATTGATATCACCAAGTAATTGCTGATAGCATCAAATCATTTGATGATATCATCAAATAATTGCGGATATCAACAATTATTTGAGGATATTAACAAATAATTGTTGATATCAGCAATTCATTTGCTGATATCAACAATTCAAATGTGGGGAGTGAAGAGCGTTGAATGACCAGAGTCCCAGAGATCTTAACATGTTAGTGTGGGCTGGTATTATCCGTCAGTCTGCAAAATGCATTTTAAAAATAAATTTGGAGCAACAACTTGGATTCTAAAACTAGGGGCATGAACAGATTCGCAGAAATAATGTGGCTGATTTCTACAACATATGATATAATAAATGTTTAGGGATATTTGCCTAGGAAAAAATATCATCACTGGAGGCAACTTGTAGGGCTGTGGACATTTGACTCAGCCCCTTATAGTAAGTTGAAAAGGTCCTGGACTTCCAGTTAAAGTATGATTTGGCTTGGAAGTCAAGAACTGAGATTGATTACCGACGGTTACTCATGTTCCACCTCGAGGGTGCCGAGGTGCATGGGGTGCGGGGGGGGGGGTCTAGTCCACACTGACGCGGGGACTATCGGGTTACTCTATGCAGGGTGGTAAACAGAAGATGATACACTATTGGACATGATGCCTTTGAAGTTAAATCATCCAATTCGGAAAACTCAAACGAGTCCTCTTCACCATCATTAATCATAGCATCTCCCATATTTCCCAGAATAGCAAGCCAGTTCCACCACCTGAATAGCAAGCCAGTTCCACCACCTGAATAGCAAGCCAGTTCCACCACCTGAATAGCAAGCCAGTTCCACCACCTGAATAGCAAGCCAGTTCCACCACCTGTATAGCAAGCCAGTTCCACCATCGCTACGTTCACTTTGCCTGGGACTGTCAAGCATTTTTAACCCGGAGCTTTCAGTTCATACCTGACCAAAGCATCATTGTTAGAGACCCATGTTTCAGTCATACAACAAAGATCAATCTTATGGTCGTGCACATAATCAAGAATATCCGCAGTCTTGTTGCATACGGAACGAGTATTGATGTGTGTAAGGTTTAGGATAGGTGTGGAAAGTTCAGGTATATGATCTATTACAATATTAACATGCCTCAAGTAGGAATGACTATAACCTGTCTTAAAGAGAAGTGATGGCTTGTGTATGTGTCATTGGCCAAGCATTGGTTTCATCGCTCTTTGTTCATGACAAACAATAAGCAGGTTCCGGTCAGTCAATCTATTACTTTGGCTTAACTCGGCCTGTATGATAAGTGCGATGAGTACGATAAGTGCGAAGTTGAAGAAGCTGGCCTCTTGTATATATAACATGGAATAGGCCTAATTGAAGAAAGCTAGGCCTGACTCACTGTGTACAAACCAATAATGGACGAAATAGGTTGGAATTTGAGAGAGGAATTCAAACAATCAGGCCAAGAATGGGAACTTGAAAAGTCAAGCGAATCCAAATAAAAACATAAACGTCACTAGAATTCAGCATTGATCAGTTTTCTTTTGTTTATGGTGCCGTCGGAATACCAAATATTATCATAAAGAAATTAGGATTTAGGTTTGACAAAACGGTAAATTGATAAGTTTTTTTCTCTCACTATTATCAACTGATCCGTCATTTAAATGAACAGTAGCAAAATCATTACTTCAGAAATTTGAACATTTTGCGGCATAGGTCTACGTAAAGTGTAGGGCCTACATTTCATCAATTGTGTGAAAACATACTCTAAGGATTTCATTTAATATTATCATTTCGACACTTTGGAAGGAATAGACCGATACTGCGGGTGTTCACCCCCTCCCCCTGCCCCCTCCTTTTGTACCCTCATATAAAGTATATTTATAGCACAGCCCGCGTGTAGGTTATTTATATCTTATTTATAGTCTAAATCTCCCTCAGAATTCCCCATTTGACATGGCAGTCGGCTTCATAGACCCCAGCATCTTCTCCTTTACAAAATCCTCGATTCGCCTCCCATAAAGGTTCGAAACTCCTTCTAAATTAGTTGGGGCAAATTTTTAATTAACTTTTATTTATTAGTATACAATCTTGCGTTTAGAGCTACTTATTTATACCTAATTTATAGTCTAAATCTCCCTCAGAAAGCACAATTTGACGACGAAATTGATGACCTCACCACACCTGCATGGGAAATAGCCTCTGACCTTTCCGTTTGGATTCATCCCTCTATACCTAAATCAGTTGGGCACTTTTAATCCCCACTCCCATTACATCCCCCAAACGCCGCGTTCCGCCCAAATATGTCAACTTTATATCAAATTGGCAGCCTATTAGGAAGATATTTTTCATATGTTTGATGAATTAAGTAAGAATTTGAGTCGGAATAACCTTTATCCTGTCGATTTGTAGTGAAGCTCATTCGTCTTAGTGTAGCTTAGCCATTGGGGCTACCATTGTCAGTTCTTGTTATTTGACCTGGGGGAATGATCGAGACAAAAATATACCTACAACATGTTCATGTTTTCTAACTTCGAAAACACCTGCTGTGGCCCTAGATGTGAGGAATATACATTTACCGCGTAATTCCCTTTTGCATGATTGTAATCTTTCTTCGAAGAAATCGTTTCCAAACTCAACAAAGAATATTTAATACCAACGACTTAGAGAAAAGTAGAAATGTCTCCCCGAGAAGAATATAAACCAGAAGATTTCGATAATATATGAAGTTGACTTCAACCTGACAGATTGAGGAGTGCTTGTGTAAGATATATGGGACACTCTTTGGATTTGCGTACAGACGATAAATCCACAGAATATTAAATGTAAGGAATCGCAGCTGTTTGATACGGAAGCTTCAAAGTGCCATCAACATAAGAAAACCTTTGCCCCATAAATTGATATTTTTCAGTAAATTGTTTTAAATAACAAGATAATATCTTATAAAAAATCAGGAAAATGTTGGATTGCTCAGTTGCTTTAACTGAGCAATTCAACATTTTTCTGCATTTTTATAACTTCCCTAAATCCACCAGCAATTTGCATTCATGGTGTGCAAATATAATGTACAATGTATAGATATTTGATCAATCAAAGACCACGAAAGACATTTGCGAATTGTTTCTCATTGCATTTATATATCTTTTGTCTGAAAACATTCGATTGGTGTTTAGTTGTGGCAAAGCCATTTTGAATACAGCGTTCACCGATGAAGCAACAAACAACACACATTGTTCACCGACATGTCCCGTACTTCTGGGTATTAAAGTGAAGAACACTTGTAGCAAGCAAAATCAAGACAGGCATAGACTGAGTGTTTCAAGATCTGCAAATATGTGTTTGTCATAACATAAAATGACTTACATAACCTATAGGGATTTATTTAAAATGTACTTGGACAGAGTTATAGACATCCCTACTAACAATACTGACAAGGTGAATCAGATTTCTACAGCTAGATAAGCACCGTATATATACTTTGCAAGACACATTACACAGCGGTATTCGCAAGGGACGGAATGATTCGGGTCTATCTCCATATTTTCTTCTGGGGTAATTTTTCAACCTTAAAAAGTATTTATGAGCACAACCTTGCGTTTACAGAGATAATTATATATCTAATTAATAGTCAATGGCCATTGATATTTTTCTCTGTAGCGAGGACCCCTTATACATGGGCCTCGCCTTAAACGACCTCACATACACACTCCTTGTTCATTACATTTTTGATCCGCCAACAGCCCGTGTATGATGCATCATGCACCCGTACCTAATTAAGTCAGGGTGGGGGAGGGGTGCGGGGTTGGGTTGAATTCATGGGCACATATCTGACATATCTGACATGTTCCCTGGCTTTCATCTCACAGAAGAAAGTGTCCTGCAAATAACATATGTTATGTTTAAGACATTCACTCCAGGTTTCAAACTATTGTACTGACACATGAAACTTCGTCTTATATTTTTCATTAAGCATAACAAAGCCCTTGGTAATGATTGAGGTCAGTGGTGAGTGGAGGCCCCGTATCACCGCTATTTTTGGTTTCCCTGCAGGGAAAACTATTCAGTCACTTTCAAATAACTAAGGTAAGAATTGAAAGATAAAACACGAACTGTCTTCAGTATATTCGTAAAAGAAGTACTATAAAAACAAATTTATTAACAGGGAGAAATCATGTCCGTGTATCTAATTTAAATGACCACTGAGAGCTATTATGAAAGAGTTCACGTAGAGTATCGGTGAGGCACGTGTAAATCTGCAATAATGTCAGGAAGAAGTATACATCAAGAGACGACTAATGTATGTATGTATGTATGTATGTATGTATGTATGTATGTATGTATGTATGTATGTATGTATGTATGTATGTATGTATGTATGTATGTATGTATGTATGTATGTATATATATGTGATCTTCCCGCAAGCAGGAACTCGCGAAAGAAGCCACGGAGGCTTATAAACTCGCAAGCTGACCGAAGCCAATCTCTCGGCACACATCCATTTAACGTCCATGTCGGGAAGTTGTTATTGAACAACACCCTTGCCAGACGACACACATTGCTGTCGGCGGGGAATCGAACCGAGGATCTCCTAACTGGGAGACGCCGGCGTTAACCACTAGGCTATACACTCCGCCTTGGCGATACACTCCACTAATTCAGAAATTTTTCAGCATAGATTGATCCTTTTTACTCTCGACACTTTCATGTTAATTTGCATGTAGTCAGAAACACCGTTTATTGGACTGAAAGAAGATGGCCCAAGGATGATCAGTTAATAACTATGGAGCTCTTTAAATATTACATTATTAGACTATTGCATTTAGCACTTTTCCATGGTCTTTACAATAGCCTGAACCTAAGTGCTGCAACAAGAGCATTTAAACCTTCAAGTGCTCGACTGATCTGTAACACTGTCTAAGGTTAGTACCAATATATTATAAATGGCCAGTAGCTGTTGGCCCGAAGTCTACCATGCTAAATTTGCTCAAATCCGTACGGTACAGGAGGTTCTGAAACTTCTGACCATCCATGGTTTTTCGAAAAACCTTCAAGGGTAGATAAATAAATGTCACAATGAGGCAATGGTGCTTTCAGGGTGACAGTTAAATGTCATCATTTCTGCTGACATTTCAACATGTAACCATATGACCTTTATGTATCAGCACGAATGACCTTTGTGGAGCGTTAGCTCAGTGGTTAACGCCTGTGCCTTCCAATCAGAAGGTCCCCGGTTCGAGTCACTCCAAGATTAATGTATGTCGTCCAGTTACAGAGTTGTTGACAATTGACAATTCAAAATCATGGACGTTAAATATGAATTTAAGAGACTGACTTGCGAAAACTACATGCGATGTAGAAGGCCCCTAGTATGGCATTGAGAGTAATGAGAGAGTCCGATGATGGGCGATCCATAACGAAACTTTCCCTTTGGCAAATATGGTTTTAGTCCTTTAGTATGAAAGTAGATACTGTTTTCCTAGCCCAACCTTCGGACAGCAACAGCAACAGCAATAACCTATCATCACACTGGGCCAGGGATGTAGGGGGGGGGGGAGGAGGGGCATGGTGCAAACGCCCCACTTTACTGATTCATCTTTAAAGTGACTCTTTTCTTATGATTAGATTTTGGACTCGGGGAAACATTCAAATACTTAATCGCAAATGAAGATGTCAGGAAGGTTTGAAGTAATTTTAGTTTCCCCCTCAAATCACACTGCCTCTCGACGTTTGTGCACTCAAGGTTCAAACCTCTTTCACCGCCCCAGTATCGCCATGTAGTAAGTTGACATGCTATCATTTTATTATTTTGGTGGGGCCCGATGTCACGGTGCTTCAGGCAGAGAAGCACATACTTAATTATAAGTCGGTCCCAAAATTAAAGTTGAGCCGAAATTCAGCGGGGTGTCACGCCCATGTAAGAGTAATATTAAAGCAAGAGGGCAATCCACGGAGTTGCATATCTCATCTCTAGCAACACGGATTTCAAATTTATTATGAACTACGCAATCTGGCAATCGGAGGAAAGTATCCGACATGAAATTTCCATTATATCTGCAGATGTGAAGGTTCCATGTCAATTTTAACGAGTAAAGTTGACTTTTGGTTCCGGGGGTCTGTGAGAAATAAGGGTTCACCCTGAGGTACCTTCCGACCAGTTTGAAGAAAATCGGCGTAGTCGTTTAGGAGGAGGTTTTGACACAAAAATTGGAAACACACACACATTGACTGACACCCACACCCACACACGGACACGTTTTGACCCCTCCCTCAGTCACCTTCCCTAGGGTACCACCACCATGGGGTAACCCCCACCCCCCTCCCCGAGAGTAGTTACAAAGGAAAATTAACCATGACCATGGCAACCGTGTTGCTACCGCAACTGACATAGCTATAATGCCCAACTAGCAAAGTAACTAAAATATCTCATCCTCCCTATGGGAGCCATGAGCTAAATATGAGAAAAGAAACAGAAAACCAAAGCTTTTATCTGTTTCTGTTTCTTACTGTCGTCTACATATCGAAGATTAAGATAATATTAGGCTAAAAAAATGCTCAAGCTTCGGGTGCTTCCCAGACCCCAGCGAGCTTTGAAATACAATATACTGAAACTGAATTCCTCTCTGAACTGTAGTTTGCTTTAATATTGCTTCAAAACAAGAAGAAATATCTGCAAACGCTGCAGCTGAAGTCCCCAGTATCCCCAACAAACCTTAGAACACATCCCAGAGAACTGTCATATCTTACATATTCTTTTTGAGATGTGTTGTTGTTGTTTGAAGTCGCTACGAGAAAAAGTATGAAGTGCTAAAGCTTCCGGGAATTTCGCCCCTGGACCCCCTTTAGGGTTTGAATTACATTGAAGAGAAATTTAATTCCTCTCTTTGGGGGGGGGGGGGGCGGACGGGAGGCTGTAACAATAGAGAACAATAAATATCTAAAACCGCTGCATCTTGCAAGGGCTTTTTTCCTCTGGACTCCCACTAATGATTCATTCCATAGATAGTTTAGAATAATTTATCTTTCTAATGTTTTATCGTATAAAAGTAAAAGGAACATATGTTAAACCTTTCGGGTTCTTCGACTACCCTACCCCCTCCATCCGCCCTTGACGACACCAGGTTTTTGAAATAATTTCATGAGAAATTAAAATACTCTCTGTCACATTTTTTGTACTTTATACTTTAAATTTGTTTATCCTTTTTTGGGTTTATATTTAGCAAGGTTGCTTAGCCAATCACTACAATCGGTCCCAAAAAAGCTAATCGGTCTCAAAGATGGTGACTGTACGCTCCTGACTAGAGGCCCATAAACAGACCGAGGGGTATGCCGCTCTGCCCATCGCAGAGCACTGTTTCCCTATCTGTTCTAACAATATGTGTATATACAACATCTTCACAAATAACAGTTCACGAGTATTGTGCTTCTCCTTAAAATGTCGGTGCCCCTCTATCTCAGATTTCTTGACTAGGCGGGCCTGCGGCAATAACAATTTTTGAGAGTAGTACGTGCCACCACATCAGATGCAATTTAACTACGACTCGCACCATGTAAATGAACATGTAATGTGGAAAGTTTGACATTTCGTAAGACTGCTGAGAGTCAATTCAATTCTTTGGTGCCCAGCAACCTCATTTTTGTAATATTCTATCCAATTGTGGAAGAGAAGTTCCTCTTAACCACAATTGTCTGTTTTCAGTTATAACCAAAGAAATTAAAAAAAAAACCCAACCCTTTCCCATCCCCTCTCTCTATCTCATCCCTTTTCCCTTCATTACCCTTCACTAAATATAACTTTGTATTACAATCAATGATGATTTTTCATCATGTTTGTCCATAACGGCATTCCATAGAATGATTTGGCTACCGATTGCAGATATCATATTCATGCCACCTCCTTTACTCGCGTGCATCGAAATTAACATTGTTCCAAATCCGGGCGTTAGCAATTGCAAGGTATGTTTGCAATTTTCACGTTCATTAGTTAATTTCGACCAAGAAAAAAGCACCAACCGGTAAGTATTTCCCATTGACCACAGATGACCTGAGAAAGTTTTGCTGCTGTCTTAACATCCTAACATACATTACATTACAACAGGACTGTGTTGGGCAGACTTGGGCCTATGTTAAGCTACAACCAGTCTAAATACAAAGGCGTTTACACTTCCAGCGATATGCGCGAGTCTATTTTATTTAATGTATTGTGCTATGTAAACGTTGTTTACTTGCAGACTGCAGTGCTATAACACAGGTACATAGCATACAGTACACACACCATTTAGTACACATGACATAGGCTAGGCTATCAATTTCTTTGGGCTAGGCCCAACGAGTTAAATAAATCTGGAGGATTCATGTCAATTGGGCGCGTGCGTACCATGCATGGAGGATTATGTGATGTGTTCCAGGGTGGTACCAAACTGATATATCTCTGTAGCAGTTCGAGAATAGTGTAAGTGACTTCGTGAAAGATTTGCACTAAGACGGATCGGACATGGGAACTAACGGCGTAAGAAGGTACTGGTACTTCAGGCCTACGAAATAGTGCTAATATGCTAACGTTAGACATGCTGGCACAGAACAAGTACAGATACATTGGGCTTGCAGCGGGAAATGTCGATGTCTGAATTGTATTTCAAGAACGATCTTTTGTCGAAAAGGATTGTTGAACTGGACGGTGTCTTAGATCATGTTAAGTGTGTTTACTAGCTAACTCTGCTGTGGGGAAATGTTTAGTTCAGTGCAACCACGGAAGTCTCCATGGAACAGAGCCTAATGATGCTTGACGGGAATATAGCTATCACGTTAGGCTACAGGCACAGTATTGCTAGGTAACGGGTGTCGTCTGCTGCCCTAAGCACGCATACACATTTACGTACTAGTTAGGTGAAATCATCATGCGTAATGGGGAGAGTAATATATTAGTACCACCCTGGAACACATCACATGACCCTCCATGCATGGTACGGGCGTACGCGCGTATTTACTGTGTGATAGTTCCTCCAGATTTATTAAACTCGATGGCTAGGCCTACTGTAGGTAGCATACGCCTATTAAAAGACCGATTGACTTACACACTAAATCACATAGTTAATGTATTAAATTCCAAAATTATACTTTTTATAGTCATCACAATATAAACAACAACAGAATTCTATGCAATTATAATTTAGGTCAGTAACAATGTATTTTCAGATATTTGAATATGCACAGTGTGTAATTAATACACATATATGGGCTATACTGTGTACGCAGTAACCAGGTCTAAGTCTGCAATAACACTTCCAGTCACCAATGTTGATAAGCTGGACCAATTTGGGTGCATTTATGATTCTTCTAGGCTTTATTGATTTCCCTGATCACAGTTGACTTGGTCTGGCATGCAATACCTACAACAACATCATCCAGAGAAGGGTCAGCACGATAGGTCTTGTCTCTGGCTCTGAAAGTTGATGAGAACTACTTTTGTTTAGCTCAGCTGATTCCTCCCAAAGTGACCTTCAGGACATACCCCAATGTATTCCTGAACAGTTTGGAACATGTTAAACTGATATTGCATGTCACTCCTCTTGAAAACATGGTGAATCTACAGTATGTCCCTGGTTATATCACATTAAAATTTGGTCACAATTTTGAATTTCATGCCAACTTTGAATCACCAATGAAGCTTTGGATGGGGAGGAGTTGTGTAGGCAAGTTCCCTATCCCCCAAAATTTCATGTGATGCATGCAGGTGCATTCTTGCACTTGAAAAATTCCAAACTGTTTGTTTGCCCCCCCCCCTCCCCCCCCCAGCTTGGACTTTGTGGTGCCACCACAAATCAGAGCAAGATCACATTAGGAAAGTGCCACAGAACTCTATATTTTACTTGAATCACTGCATTGTTGAAACTCAAGTCCACAACATCTTAATGTTGAAAAGTTACACATGCACTAGCTCACAGTCTTGTACACAATGCAGGTTTGTAAATATGAATGTTTATAATTTGATATCAATTTTAAGTGCTAAAAAATGCCTGTAAACTCTCTAATTAAAGCTTGTGTTATAAACATGTACTGTTTAGACTTGATAACCAACAAAACTAGTGATACAACATGTAAACAGAGAAAAAGCATAATTAGGAAATCACAGATAAACCAGATGTGAGCTTTCAAATTCTGCTGCTAGTTTAATCATCAAACCAAAATATATGATCTGATTACTCCAGTATGGAAAATGCTGTATTGTCTGCCAGTTCAACAGTGAATCGTTTTCAAAATTTTATGCTTTGGTTTAATATCCTTCAAGGCAATGCCCCAACCTACTTTCAGAGTGAACTATTGACATGGGGTTGTAGTGGGCATATTCTGTGATTGAAAGCCCTGGCCTTCATCAACCATTGAGTAAAAATTTTATGGTGATAGGGCATTTCATATTTGTACATCACATCTATGGAATATGCTACCATCAGCACTTTGTCTTGTACGGTGTACCCACTTTGGATTGTTTAATTATGAACACAGAAATGGCCTACAACTGTTTACAATGTACTGTATTAGTATTCTGTACGTCTGTAACAGAGCTTGATGAAAATGATGAGAACACAGGATATATGCCATTGGTGGGCTAGCCATTGGTGGGGGTTGGGAAGAGAGTCCTGACATTTAAATGTTTGAAAGTACACCAACGGCATATCTTTCTCTGACTATTGTACATTTTGTATTGCAGACCCAAAAATGGCAAACGTTGCACCAGTCATTGCAGTGATTATTGCTATGGTAGCGTTTTCGCTGAATTTCTCCATGCACAAAATAGAAGAAGGTGAGTTAAAGCACCAGCTTAAAATTGAGTCCAAAGTGAGAAGGAAATGATCTGTTTCGCATATTAAATCTTAGAACATCATTGTTTAATTGGATCAGTGTGATATATATGTATATATATTGGGGTGGTGTCGTTATAAGCATTATGACCATGTTCAAAGAGAAGAAACTGTTAAACTATTTGAACATCTGATATTACTGTTCCTCTAAACCACAGGTTAATTTAACTTCAGTTTATGCCCATTGTGGATGACAGGCTAATAAACCTACTACTTTTATCAACTTCTTAAAATCTTAGATATGAGTATTATTGACAAATGAATCGTACTGTATTTTGCCCTCAGGCCATGTTGGAGTTTATTACAGGGTAAGTAATTCTTCTAATATTTATAAATTCCCAGACTTAATATCCTCATTACTGCAACCTTAAGTATGTTTTCACCTGGTTGTTGGTTATTGTTTCCAGCCTTCTTAGATATGCATGCCTTTCTAGATCATATAGAGGTCGTATAGTTGTATACTTTCCTGTAAATGCACAATATCAATTTGGCCTATCCATGATTTCCCCTCTTTTCTTCTGTGCTGGGCCCAAGGGGACATTTTCAGCTTGTACCATTGTAGAATGTGATGTTAGGTTTCTATCTGGAACTTGTTTGAACTGTGTGCTACTGCCAGCCCCTTCTCATTATTTGTATAAGTACTGTAATGTTGGTACATTATTAATTGGATCCTTACTCTTAGTTTGCCTAAGTTATAAGTACAGTATTTCTGTTGGCTGAAGCACCGTGGAAGATTCTCCAGAAGTAAACTGACTTTCTTGTACGATGGCTTGTGGGAGGGGCAACCATCTTGGGCTTATTCCTAGTTTTGTTGGTTTGAAAAGAGACAGACTACTCAATATTTTAAGCATAATTGTCAGATGCAAATGCAAGTACAGTAACAATGTATGTTTACAATGTGAGATATGTCATGTTGCACTGTAAGGCTGTTGAAACCTCACCTCATAGCCTGCCCAATTCAGACCCTTTGAGGTGTTTTGTATCATCTGTTTTGGATGGCACAAAAATAACTCTAATCTTCAACAAATTGGCCCAGTACAGTGCACAGGTTTAGCTGGTTCAATGAATTAAACATGATTTGTTGTAGTATTAATATTTTAATTTCTTCTTTCAGGGAGGTGCATTATTGAAGTCAACTTCTGCACCTGGCTACCACACCATGCTGCCATTCCTTACTCACTTCAGATCTGTTCAGGTGAGAGAACATAACAATAAGATTAACTAAGACTTTGTTTCATTTAAGTATTAATACAGCAATATGTTGTTTTACAGGTCTTCTTCTGAAAATCATAGCATTTAGCATCATAAGATTAGCTTTGTATAATGTTGTAGAACAATTCCAAACTTTCAATCTTGATATGATCCTGGATAATGATACCTATTCAACACTTATTGATAGTTTTAAATGTTTCTCCCCCAGCCCCCCCCCCACCCGGTTGGTGGATATTATGTAGATTCATGTCATCACACATAGTAGGTATATACTAAAAGCTGTACTCTTTTCTTGCAGACTACACTTCAAACAGATGAAGTGAAAAATGTGCCTTGTGGAACGAGGTAGGGTTGATGAAATTTTTTTCTTTACTGAGGAAAATCATTAGCGAGGGGTTCCTTATATCGTATTTCATGATTATGGGAACAATTAGTCTTACCTCCCCCCAAACTAAATAATAATTTTAAAGTTAAAACAGTTTTGTTTGTACAATACAGATTCACTTTATTCAGAATGTTCAAAATATTCTGAATGGCTCTTTGACTTTCACTAAGGCTGCTTTTACAACAAATTATATTGTCAATACAGTATAATACAATTTCAGTCCTTTTCACACACATGTATGTTATGCAGTGTATTACAGTATAGGAAATATAGTGTTATGGAATATGCTGGAACATCAGATAATCAAAGCAATCTATATGGAAGTTAAGGAAGCAAGTTATGGGTGCTAGCCACTGCTAGAGCCAATCTTCTCACTTTAATTGTAATTATTCCTGACTTGAATGAAAAGGTGAGTTTGACTTAAATGATGACTTTAGGCAGAATGTGAGTTGTGATATGTTATGATCCAAGAAAATATATAGCTATTCTGATTTTCATGATATTCACCTTTAAAATATGTTAAATCTCTGGACTGCACTCACTTTAATACTAATTAATGGTTATGTCAGCTCCTCTGTACATGCCCAAATGTAATACTTCCATTGTTTCATTGCTTTATGAATACTAATTACTTGGCCAAACATGTTGTTTTTTTTACTTTCTTATAATTTTTTTACCAAAATCATAATTGTTTAGAATGATGCCAAAGGGTTCTGTACAATTTATTGATTAAGCTGGTGATTTTTATTCATAATAAGTCCAGACTCACAGAATGGAAAAACATGTCATCTTCACTTTCATAGATCAGGTGAAAACAGATGATACCATTTTCATTAATATTTAAATGCTAGCTTGAGTGTTCATGAGCTAATTTTGGCGATAAATCTAACTAAACCTTGAAAAGTCAATGTCATCATATTTCTGCATGCTGTTTGTCTGATTGCATGATGTGTATTTAATTAGCATATATCGAATATATTTCATATATATGAACATACACAAAGATCATTTTGCTTAAAAAGGGATTCCCCCAGTGGCTGGTTAATGTCAGTTTTGATAGATGGTGCATGCACCAGCCAAAAAAAGTGTTTGTTTTTTATGATATGGCAGTGACTATCCTGTGATTGATGCGCAATATTTTACTTTACCCTCGATCATTAAATCTAATTTGGGATGTATCTGCTGCCACTTTTTAAATGATTACATAATAAGTTGGCCTGACGTTCACATTCTCCTACACAGGCTCTCTAGTGGATAAGCAGTTTGCTAACAGTTTTGTTTTATTTTACATAATAAGTTGATAGGAATCACAATTATAAATTTTGTATTCCTATTCAGTGATTTAGGACTAGTTTTGGATTGAACATGTTTCATGATTTCTGAGATAAATTTTCTACCAAACATCAATTAATTGGTGAAATGACGTCAATAGGTTTAAAACAGCAGAGAAAATAGATACAGGTAAAGTCCCTTTCCCATGATATGAATATTCATGTTGCAACTCAGAATTGAAAAACAAAGAAAGCAGATTTCAGGTTATGTTTAGATGACAGCTCATATTAATTCTCATTCTGCAGCAATAACTTAGATTTATATATTTTTGTCACAGTGGAGGTGTTATGATCTATTTTGATCGAATTGAAGTTGTCAACTACCTACATACTGATCATGGTAAGTAAAATGTCATTATCAGGGAGATGTCACAAAGCTGTCCCTAAGAGAAAGTTGCCAAGATAACTTTCAAAGTTTGAAGCTTAAGAAACCTTCAGTCTGAAAGTTTAGTCTTATTTTCATAAGTGCCATTGTGATAGAGTTGATGTGTCATATAAAGGACAAAAATAAAGGACAAAAAGGGGGCATGGTAGACCAAAATTTATGTCCCTAGGTATGAATGTTATAGGTGGTAGTCAGAATATACATCTAAAAACAATGTAAACAATGTAGCTAAATAAGACAAGATGTAGTTAGGGAATGTCACACCTTGTGTGCAGATGCTCCTAAGTAATTCTTGGTTGCTTAATGTTTTGTTAGTGAAGGTCAAAGGTTAACTGAGGTCAGAGCATAGAATCAGACTAAATTTGAGATGGTTAATTAGAGGTTAATCAACGGTTTACAGTGCGTTTATCGCAGGATAATGCACTGCAGTAAAGGGGATTTTACTCTAGCGATGGACAAGGCTGTA
Organism: Apostichopus californicus; assembly: GCA_020650975.1. NCBI lineage: Eukaryota > Metazoa > Echinodermata > Holothuroidea > Aspidochirotida > Stichopodidae > Apostichopus > Apostichopus californicus. The sequence goes on from JAIPMN010002513.1 coordinate 23,263, forward strand.
GGCTGAGTGCATCGACCAGCAATAGGGTTATACCCCTGTGAGTGATAAATAAATTTTCATCTCAGAACGTTACAATTTACTAACGACTTTAAAAGAAAATAACCAGTGAATGTTTGTTATGAATCATTTCTATGTGCTGATTATATCGCTCTATTCAGTGAGTGGTTTATTGGTTGTAGTGAATGTCTGTCAATAAGCATTGGTGTTTGTGTTGATCATAAGCTCTGTTGGGGCTATGTTAGGGCTGAGTAGTTTATTGGCTGCAGGGAATGTTTTTAATGAAGCCATGGTATGTGTGTTGATTATAAAGCTCTGTTCAGTGAGTTAGGGCTGAGTAGTTTCTTGGCTGCAGGGAATGTTTTTAATGAAGCCTTGGTATGTGTGTTGATTATATAGCTCATATAGCTCTGTTCAGTGAGTTAGGGCTGAGTGGTTTATTGGTTGTAGTGAATGTTTTTAATGAAGCCTTGGTATGTGTGTTGATTATATAGCTCTGTTCAGTGAGTTAGGGCTGAGTAGTTTATTGGCTGCAGGGAATGTTTTTAATGAAGCCTTGGTATGTGTGTTGATTATATAGCTCTGTTCAGTGAGTTAGGGCTGAGTAGTTTATTGGCTGCAGGGAATGTTTTTAATGAAGCCTTGGTATGTGTGTTGATTATAAAGCTCTGTTCAGTGAGTTAGGGATGAGTAGTTTCTTGGCTGCAGGGAATGTTTTTAATGAAGCCTTGGTATGTGTGTTGATTATATAGCTCATATAGCTCTGTTCAGTGAGTTAGGGCTGAGTGGTTTATTG
>JAIPMN010002513.1:24064-46183 GCA_020650975.1 Apostichopus californicus
GTTAGGGCTGAGTAGTTTATTGGCTGCAGGGAATGTTTTTAATGAAGCCTTGGTATGTGTGTTGATTATATAGCTCTGTTCAGTGAGTTAGGGCTGAGTAGTTTATTGGTTGTAGTGAATGTTTTTAATGAAGCCTTGGTATGTGTGTTGATTATATAGCTCTGTTCAGTGAGTTAGGGCTGAGTGGTTTATTGGTTGTAGTGAATGTCTGTCAATAAGCATTGGTGTTTGTGTTGATCATAAGCTCTGTTGGGGCTATGTTAGGGCTGAGTAGTTTATTGGCTGCAGGGAATGTTATTAATGAAGCCTTGGTATGTGTGTTGATTATATAGCTGTGTTCAGTGAGTTAGGGCTGAGTGGTTTATTGGTTGTAGTGAATGTCTTTAATGAAGCCTTGGTATGTGTGTTGATTATATAGCTCTGTTCAGTGAGTTAGGGCTGAGTGGTTTATTGGTTGTAGTGAATGTCTGTCAATAAGCATTGGTGTTTGTGTTGATTATATAGCTCTGTTGTGTATTGGATAACCCATTATGTAGCTCTGTTCAGTGAGCAATGAAATGTTATCGTTTTATTTCCAACAGTTCATTCAACAGTGAAACAGTACACAGCTGATTATGACAAGACATTAATATTTAACAAAGTCCATCACGAGTTAAATCAATTCTGCAGCTCACATAATCTACAAGAAGTTTACATTGAGCTTTTTGGTAAGTACTCATAAAATATCTTTTTTTTCTTCAGAATAGTCAAACAGTATAAGTTATGGATTACTCTATGTACAAAGCAAATATTGATGTAAGAAATGATACATGTTTTAAATGTACTTTTATTTTCATAGATCAAATTGATGAGAATCTCAAGAAGGCCCTTCAGGCAGACCTGAATGAGATGGCTCCAGGGTTAACCATCCATGCTGTAAGGGTCACAAAACCCAAGATTCCAGAAACTATCAGAAAGAATTATGAGCTGATGTAAGTAAACCATTAAGTTTTAGTTACAAACATTTTGAGGTTTGCTTTTATACAAGACAGGTGGTGAGAATATTTGGCTCAAGATTACTACCAAAGCTATTTAGCCTATGGTATAAAATTGGCTGGCATCAAAAGTCTACGCATACAATGGTTCATTAATTCTGAAGAAATTTTGAAACAATAATCCTTCGAGAGTGAACCCTGTGAGGTGTCCCATATTAAGACTGAATGTCATTTGTTTGGCCATTATTTGAAAATATGCATAACACATTCCACAGAGGTGCAGGGATGTTATAACAGTTATTGATAATTTCTTGACCATTAGTGACTCATGTTGAACAATGTATGTTTAGGGGTCACTGTAGGTCATTCTTGCATGTAAGCAAGTTAACTTTATACACTGAAAAAATTAAATCTTACAATTATCTCTCAGTCACAAAATATGCTGATGATGGCACTGAATTATCATACAAAATATCTAATAGTTCACTTGTCAATGATCATTTGAATTATTAACAATCTGTTAATAATATAGTTTCAACATGCGAGCGAATACAACTTATTGCCCTCAATCCAAAAGTTCAAAAGGAAATGTGTTTTGCTAACATTAACGTACAGCATGAAGGCCTCTTGTCATCTCAATCACAAGTGTTAAAATACTACATGGATCAGAGGTTGAAAAGAACATCGAAAACTGACTAAGGTATTGACAAAATCCTGACATTCAATTATCATAAATCAGTTCCCACTTTTTGTGGATAACACATAGTTCCTGATTGTCCACCTAAACACGACAGCATCAATTGAGGCTTTATGTCTTCTTTGAAGTGGACAATGTGTAGAATATTACCATGAATTTTTTTTTTTCATTTCAGGGAGAATGAAAAAACGATGCTTCTGATTGCAGTACAACATCAAAAAGTGGTAGAGAAAGAGGCAGAGACGGACAGGAAGAGAGCAGTGATAGAAGCAGAGAAGCTGTCACAAGTAGCTTCCATCACCTATAAACAGAAGATCATGGAGAAAGAGAGTGAAAAGAGAATATCTGAAATAGAAGGTACATTCAAGGCCACAACAACTTGTGTCAGATTTCACCTTAAAAAGGATTTTTGATAAGTATTAACTGTTAACATTCTTTGGTCTGTTAAATGGAGTTCACACTTCTGCTAACTTTTTCAAAAGACTGGGAAAACTTGATTTGTCTCATACAAATGTATTTTGCAGCAGGTTACAGTTATGAAGTACAAATAACAACCAAAAAGACTGAGATGAGGTTGAGAGACTGAGAAAAGCTCTCCTGCTTGATTGTTGACATATCAAATGGAAGCCAAATGTTATCAATGTTCTTCTTTTCCAGATGAAACTCATCTTGCAAAAGAAAGAGCACGAGCAGATGCTGACTTTTATAAATCACAGAGAGAAGCAGAATCAAACAATGTAAGTGTATCAAACTTGTTCTTTTTGTAGGTTGTTCATGAAGACCACCATCCTTCACAAGTCTGGGACTTAAAATATGTAGCAAGGAATTCACATTGGTCCAACCCCTGCTGTGATCTGATAGCTTATTCCGTTACTGAATGTAACTTTTATTGATTCATTGTACTAAGGCAAAGCACTCTACACAATCATTTGTCATCCATATCTTTTTGACCCTACTGATACAATAAGGAACCCTTCCCATTGGAAACAATTAGTTCATTTTTGTGACTCTAGCAAAATTATTCAAATCATCCAAATGTTACACACTTTACATACAGATTACTTTCGACAGATTACGTGCAAAAGTTTGCATACAAGAATCTGTTAAGTTTATTTACCAGCTAATTTCACTTTGAAGTGAGAAGAAATCATAGTTTGTTCAGACCACTGCACTAGTTATAAGAGTGAAACTAATTGGAAGTTACAGATGTTTTGTTTGTTTGTAAACCAATGTCATGGTGCATGCAAAGCCTCTGGGTGGGTTAATCCTGACACCTCCCTCATCACACACACTTATTTCTACAATGAAGGAGAAATTGGTTTGGAAGTAGATTGTCTTCAATGATGTTATTTAGTGAAAAAGTTTTCTTTGGAAGTTTTATCAGTTGGTTGGTTTGTCCCTATTACCTACCCAAAGATAAATGGTTTCAGATTGTATGAACTAATTTGAATGTTACATCTGTGGCATGTAGTTTAGATTAGTGTGCTCTCTATAAACCTCCTGATTTTTTTATTTTGTTTACACAAGTGATCTCATTTTGTTGGAAACTATTCCTTTGCAGGTGAAACTTACTCCTCAGTACCTAGAAATGATGAAGTACCAAGCCATAGCAACAACTGAGAAGGTTTACTTTGGTAATGACATTCCTTCGATGTTCATTGAATCTGGGTTTGGGCTTTCATCACATCAGGATGAGGAAAAAAGAAAGAACAGAGGGAAAGATCCCTCCGGGTCAAAGGTGAGTATTTATGAAAACATCCACAGACATTGAGAACAACGGACAGTTATGTCACTCAGCCCTCTTTCCTTAGTAGGCATTACAAACAACTCATCCCATGTTTTTCATCCCCCTCCCTCTCCCGCTGACCCTCTGGTCAGACCTTAACTCAAGAACATGAGACATTGGTTGTTAGTCATGAACGATTTTTATTCCTTGCCGGAGGCAGAAGGAATCTATGTGATGATAATGGCGTGTGTGTGTGTATGTACACTTGCTTGTGAACACTTTAACTCAAAAAGTGTATGGTGGATTAACTTCATACTTGGTATGTGGGTCTGTCATATTGAGTACAACTTCTGTACAAGAAGCTTTTTGTTTTCAGTGAAGTTCAATGGTCATTTGGGGTCAACAGAGGTCAAAATCTGAAAACTTTGTGAACATGATAACTCAAAAAGTACATCTTTGTTGAACTTCATACATGGTTGACAGATTCAGATTGTTTAGTACAAGAACCCGATTGAAGTTGGTGGAGGTCAAAGGTCATTTGCAGTCAACATTTAAGTTAAAGTCTGAAAATCTTGTTAACACAGTAACACAAGTACATCTTTCTTGTCCTTCAGACTTAGTATGTAGATCCAGCTTGGTGAGTGCAAGAATTCTATTGAATTGGTAGAGGTCAAAGGTCACATGTGGTCAACAGGCATCAAAGTTTGAAAACCTTTTAATCATGATAACTCCAAAATTAAAGCTACAATTAATCTGTATATTCTCCAATGCTATGATTTCTTTTGGTGAAAGAACATAGTTTCGTCAAATTCAGTTAGTTCTCTTAAGAGGCCTCCATGGGTCTTCCATGAAACATACCTGGCATCCAGATAATAAAATCTGCTTCAGAGCTCATATAGGTTATCTCCACAGGTTATCTCAAATGGGCACAAACTGGTTCATGGGTCAAAAATTTATCTCAAATGGTAGAACAATTGGTCATTTCTCAAAAATATTTCAGTGTATAAACAATGTCATGTAACTCTCAACACTTATTAAAGGGATTTACTAGCTCAAAGTTGGTCAAATGTGTCTATAATTCACATAGTAAGACTGCTCTTTCTGGATATTTAAACATTTTTATTTAAATTTTTGTACTGTAAAATCCTTATGAGAGAATGACATGATTGATGCCCACAAGGGATTTCTACATATCTTTTCTGGTTCACACCTAATTCTTGGACAAATTTGACTCACTTGCTCTACATTAGTCAGATAGTTATGTACAGTATTTTTAATTTTGAGCAAAATGTATGGCAAGGAATCACAAAGCAAGCTGGCTTTCTGGTTTAACAAACTTGCCAGTTAAACTTTCTAGGAAAGCCTGCAGCTTAAATGTTTCATGATTTTTGCTGATGAATGTGTAGTCAGTTTAAATTTGGAAATGATGATATTAACTATAAATGTGTGCATATATTTTACATTCATTTATGGAGATAGGTATAGTACACATACAAGTTTACAGTAGTTTTAAAACTGTGTACCTGTAAACATTCAACATTTACTGTTTAGTTTTGCTTCTAATCCTATCAGTAAGAATGCCAGACATGAAAGAGGTCATACCAGATGGAGGACAGTGCCCCCCCCCCCACCCTACCCTCACCCCTGATCATCTAAACGTTAATGCTATGTTTCAATCAGCTGTTCCATGATATTCATGTGTTTTGTCTTTCATCCTCAGAATAAGTAAATGGTGAAGTTTCCAGGTACTAACCGCAGTAATCACTGAAGAGAAGATGATAGGTTCCACTGTGCAAATACCTTGAAATGTAATTGTGGGGTATGTAAAGGGCTAATTACAACTAGAAATCTTACAGGTAAAGTGTTATGATACTTGTTGGTGTCATTACATACACAATGAATGAGGAAGGATTGAGGGAGGGGTTGGTGAGGGGAGGGGTGTTAGATGATAACAAGGGTAGTAAGAAGATAGCAGAAGCATGGAGGCATGATGTTGGAACAGGGAGATGTTAGGTTGGGTTTTTGGTGGTTTGAGGAGAGGTATGAACTATGCCCAATATTTTTTTTACTTTGGAAATAATTCAAGATTTTATCTTAATTACTTCAAGTGCCTCCAACATTTTTAAACCTTATACTTCGGTGTATATCATTCAGTTAATATGTCAACCTTGTAGCCATTAGGATCTTTTCTCATCACCTTTTTGTTATCGAAAATTTATAGCCATTTTTCATGTTTTATTAAAGGGTACTTTATTTGTGTTAAAATTGTGGAGGTTTGTCAAATATTTACAGGTTTGCTTGTTACAGTAAATGAAGTTCTTGTTTCTTGTTTCATACAATGTTAAAAAATTGTAATTTGTAATTTGTAGTAGGGACAAAGGAGGGGGAGGGCAGTATTGTGCCTGAAATTATCATACTGCATTGATAATATTCAACACAATAGTGTTTTTGGAAAGAGGGAGTCTCATTCATTTGTATTATCTTTATTGAATGTGAAGTGGCTTCTGACATGTCAAGCTAATGAATAATTCATCAGAATTTTATACAAAATCAGTGCTAAAGTATGTTCATTTTACCAGAGCTGTATACCCCACAAACATATGTAATCTAATAGAAATACATTTGTAAACATCAGAGGGTTATGTATGTGACCTACAAACTGACTATCCTGTATCAGGTACAGAGAGGTATATCGCAAATACATTGGTTTCTTCGGATACTCCATACAGCTGCATTGGAAGATTGATTTATTCCTGTCTTCATTCCTGTGTTGTACGATGTAGAGATGATGTTGAAGCGTTAAGTCAGTAACAGGTTTATGTATGGAGAAAAAAAAACACTGAAAATATGGGCGTACTTTGCCCTGGAACATAGTTATATCATAAGCTGCCCTATTGCTATACAGTGGAGAAAATGCTTTTTTACTTGTGTCCAATAGTGTAATTAATAATCACCCAAGCAAAATGAAGTGCATGTGTATATGGAGTGTACACAATCAATCAGCAGGAGACTGCCCACTATTACATTTTTCTTCTTTAGTCCTAATATTGAGGGTATTTGGTATGTAATTTCATCTTTCATGTAACCTTGTCAAACACATTATTTTAATGTTGTGAACTTGTGATTAAGAAATGATTATATCCGATTCATGACGGTGTTAAGTCTAAATATTCCATGCATAATATTGCTCTACTTTATGGACATGCATATATGTAAGTTCAATTCATTTCAGCCATGTAAAAGTTAAGAAAAGGTAAAGGTTTCTACAGTAATCACCCATAGTTATTCATCTATTCATAATTCATCTTTGCAATACATTGTATATAATTGCCTTTTTCTAATTATGAACAAGTCTTTATACACCACAATTTGTATAACTTGTAGCAAAACCGATTGAACACTTCATACGATTTTAGAAACCCTAAATGTTACATTATGTAGTAATCATTGATTGTTGTATGAATAACATATTGAATAAAAGAGGAATCTGAACTAGTAATATATATAGTTGGTTATCTTCAGTCTTAAAATGACCTGTATCAACAAAGGCACATAGGTGAAGAAGGGGAGTACAATGGGGAGCCTCCCCCACTTTCAAAGTGAGCAAGCATGATTACGTTTCTGTCCATCCTACATCCCCCATCCTCCCCCCCCCCCTCTCTCCTCCATACACACACACATATACTCAACTAATTGAGGATATACTTCATAATATTGCTGGATTATTCAACCGGATCCTTTGAATTACAAAAAGGACTAGGTAATGGAATGATCCATGTTCAATTTGATACACCTCATAACTGAAGTACCTTGTGGAATACAAAACTTTAATTGATAGTTCAAATAGCCTTACTAGAAATGTTAGACTGCAAACGTTGCCTGCTTACATTGCCTGTTGGGCACCTAATTGACATTTCTCCTGGTGCAGGGCCTCAAACCCTGCCAGCCTTCTGCAATCCCCTTCCCCTATGAAGGGCACCTAAATGATAATTCTCCTGGTAAAGGGCCTCAAGCCCTGCCAGCCTTCTGCAATCCCCTTTCACTTGGAAGGGCACCCAAATGACAATTCTCCTGGTGCAGGGCCTCAAACCCTGCCAGCCTTCTGCAATCCCCTTCCCCTATGAAGGGCACCTATATGACACTTATCCTGGTGCAGGGCCTCAAGCCCTGCCAGCCTTCTGCAATCCCCTTCCACTTGGAAGCTACAGTAAATGCTGTGATTTTGTAGGCCAAGCATCAACTTTTCTAACCTTGTCTTGCAACACCACTGTTCTGTGTGTGTTTCTCTGCAATGTTACCTAAAAGACAAAAGCCTCAATGGCTGGATAGCAAAACCATTAAAAAGCAGTCACTGCATTTAAAATTGATTGCACTTTTATGTGATTCCAAAGTCACCTGTCATTGCCCATGAATGTTCCATCAAGTCCTGTGGGGTGGAACAATTTGACTTTCAAGTAATTTATTGTAAACTTCACTAAATTCTTCATCAGTAATGTCTTCTTCTGCCACAGCCACACTGATGGTTTCAGTAGTAGAGCAATTGGTTTCTATGGACACTGTGCTACTATACATATCCCCTTTGCTGCCCTTGTCTACCATTTCTAAGGCACGTAGAAGTTCCTCATCTTCATAATCCTCAATTTGCGGTAAACAGTCAACTGGTAGAGGGAGCTCTGCTGATTTGTAGTCAATTCTTTTACAGTCAGGATCATGACACTTCTGATAGAATATTCTCCTCTTCAAATTCACAAGGATCCTGTGAAACAAATGATAAAATCCAACATCTGAACGACATGAAAGAACACACCTCACATAACCTTAATCTGGCTTCAGTGTTCATTCCAATGTAAGGTTGAAAAACATCAACATCAGATATTCATCAAAGAAGAAACACTTTACTTGTTCAGACACAAATGATGCCCACACATTTAGTGTGGTAGGCCATACATGTTAATATTCATGAACTTGTGCACACCAAAATGAAGAGGTATTATGTATCGACTAATGCAGCAACATAATAGGAAACTTGAATGGCTCTCATATCTTGCATGTGGCTTGCCAATGAGTACAAGAACCTTATTGGTTTTGGTGGAGGTCATTTGGGAGCATCAAAGGTCACACTCTGTACAGCCTTATAAACATGATATCCCAAGATAGGTTACATCACATAGCTCACTCATATTTGGCATTGCTTTCTTACAGTGAGTACAAGTACACTATTTCTTGGGATGGACGTCAATGGTCATTTGGGGTCAGCAGAAGTCCAAATGTCAAAATATAAACAGGTTAACTATTACAAAAACAAAGTCAGCTCTATGTTGTTAGAGTAAGCATGCAAAATAAATTACCAACAACAATGTCCCCCTGTCTTTCATCATTGTGGTATTACTGTATATCACACGATTCCCAGTCATCATCAAACCATGTAAAGCACTGACTCTGTATAAATTTATACTGCTCTCCATCTGCAGTATTAACTGCAGCCAGGGGGGTTATTAGCTTGCAAACTACTCTTGTGCTGCATATGCTATGTATTTAAAGGCAAGTAACTGCTGGGAGGGGTTTTGCTCTGTTTGTTGGGCAATCATGTTTACAAGCTGTTTTGGAAGATTTCCCATTTTAAGCCCCATCCATTCATGAATATCAATGATGTAAAATTGTTTTTGAAAAGAACATTTACTTACTATGTAGTTACCCATACCTAGTATGAACTAAATTGGCCTTATGGCTGAAGAGATAGTGACATTTACAGAATGCCCGCCAACTCATTAATATGCAGGATAGCCCTACCAAAAACAACAGGAAACATCTACTGACCATGACCAAAAATATACCAAGTATGACATCAATCACATATATCCTTCTTGAACTACTGTATTTACAAGCTAGAGCATCATACACACACACACACATATGCCAACTTGACTGAATAGGTTGCAGTGAATGCCAAAGCATCAGCACCAAACACAACTGCACGAATGACAACCCACCAGTATGTTGCTAATACAACCTCTGTCAAAGAAAATAAGCATTCATGACTAATGAATCCAGACAAACAAACAAATTAAAGCACAATTTGCTCTGTGATGACATTTAAGGACTTGTATATGAAAACATGATATCTCCCCCAAAATTAAATTTCCTTTTCTGTCATAAGAAGGATCTCTGACACAGATTATTGATGATAGCTAACAACTTTGCTTCTCCATAATTCAAAGTATTTCAGGATTCCTATTTCATATACTTTACTTATTTACTGGTGTACTTACATGATGTTGTTACTCTTGTGAGCTCTTTTGATATTTTCACACCATCTGTTTCCTATAATATCATACAACATAGTGCCGCTCTCTGCAAAATACACCCAACGACGAATGTTCCCCTGCACGTCGCCTTTGGTTACAACAGTCTTTATGAAATCATCCAGATCAGAGAATGGAGAAGGATCGGTCCTGTAGCCTTCTTTGTTTGTGCTTCCAGGACTGGACCGAGGACCTACACAGAGGTGGAACAGCAAACTACATATCAGTGGAATTACTATACAATGCACGTTTGTTACAGAATCAGCTTTGAATGGATAAGTCAAGAAGTCTTAAACTCATGTCCATCTGACCCCCAACAGGATGTCTGCTGAACTCCTGGCATTTTAACCTTTGAAACAGGGGCTACTTTCATCTGAAATTGTAGCAGATTTTGTAGCAGGATTGCTGGACCTGATGCCAGCAGTGTACATGTATATGAATGTCTCAGTCCCACTTTTCTTTTCTCTTCTATGCAAACCTATTCTTAATCTCAGCAATGTAGTAACACATGACTCACTCATGACTAATGACTCACTGAATTTTAAAAGTCAGGTTACTCGAACAAGTTTGTAAATTTTGTTTTCATTGGTATAATACAGTGACTCAAGACACAAATATTTCAGGTAATAATCAGTGTTGTATTGGAATCTGAGTTTGAGTCCTTGGCATCTAAGTTTGAATGATGTAATATTCCCAATATCAGTCCTTTGTATCCAAGTCAAGGTCCTTGTCAGAGTCACACATATTATTATTAATACTTGATAAAATCTTCAGCCTTGTGTCTAAATGAACATCTGTCATAACTCACAAATGTAAACAAGATTTTTCTCAGCTGTTTGGGGAAGTTTTTCACAACATTTATCAATATTAATGATGGCATTTTATCAATTTAATAATTAAAATACCATTTTAAGCCATCTCTGAAGTTAAGGGAATTATGTCAAATATAGAACTTCCTGCCAGGTATCTCCCCTCAAAGATACATCAACTAAAGACAATTAACATAACTACTATTTAAATTTGTTACATAATTATTCTAGCACACTTGCCTAACTACATTTTTGGATATTCACTGACAGTCTATACCACATAGAATTGCAATATATTTTTCTCAAGCTAAAATTCTACAAAGTATTACTCACTTGTTGAAGAATTGCTTTCTCTTACAGAACTCTCAAACGTCAGTACTTTTGTGTTTGAAGTACACCTGTGTAAATGTCAAAGAGAATTCTTCATGAGGTAATTTGTACAATATTTTTGTAAAGGCAATGAGAAATGGCACCAATCTGAAGTTTGAAGAGCCACAATGGGTAGAAGAAAACATTGCTTCAGCAAGTCTGGTCATGAATAAATGAAAGAACCAATTTGTTGTCAAAATAAACTGATCTCAGCTTGTAATCATTTTGCGATTACTGACATCTCACTCATCACTGGATACTGAAGCCTCAAGCGACACTTAGCAACATCACAAGTCTAAACATAGAGATGCAGGACATTCATATTTAATCGTGATCTACTTACTTTATATTAGTAATTAAGCTATCCATAAATATTTCCTTGTCTTTATTCACGATCTTCCTTTTGGGCTGTTTGAGCTCAAATTTATTATAATCTGCTACCAGCAGAGGGTTATTTTTACCCAGCTTGATACACTTGTAAAGTCGAAAGTTGCGGTTTTTAGTATAGACACCTGAAAAGAAAGTTATAAAACACTTTAAAAGCAGCACAAACACAAAATCACTCGTGAGATGAAAAGATTTGAAAATTAATGAGTGCTTCTAAGCTGAAGAGATCCCGAATTCAAGACAGCATTGTGCTTCTTATTCAATAAAAAATATTAAGACAAAAGGTTAGCATGCAGCCATCCCAGATGGAAGCTACCAAAGCTGGCATAAATCTTCAGCAAACTAATCAATGATCCTGAGAAGAGTATTATTAATCCTGTTATGTTTTCAGTAACAGTTTGAACATGTGTATATCTGTAAATGTCTATTACCTTCAATATGTTGAAAACAATGCCATTTTATTAAATTTCTCATTGACATCAAAGCAACAATTAGACATGATAAATGAAGGAAGCAGGGAACACAGAGAGGCATATTGATATTACTCAGTTTTATCAGTTTATTTACTGCTGCACACCTATTGGGCAATTCTTTTGTAATTTTGTCACTGGGCACTATATGGAATTGTTTATTAAGTCTTAAAAATGATTTATTTGGCAGCATAAAATCATGTCAGAGACATATTCTGAAGAATCAGTCACACAGGGTTTTAACATTAGTCTTGCAGTAACCTCCTGACATAGTCACAGAATGTCTAAAATGCATACTGTAGCTTGTGAAGCAGGGAAATCCAAGGATACAAAGAATATTGTTCATCCCAAGAAGTATCAAGTACCAAGTTCAGAGCTGACCAAGGAGCCACTGACTCACTTGACTGAACAATGTGACAGACTGTGCTAATGTGACAGACTGTGCTAGTGTGACACTCTGTGCTAATGTTACAGACTGTACTAGTGTGACAGACTGCTAATGTGACAGACGGTGCTAATGTGATAGACTGTGCTAATGTGACAGACTGTACTAGTGTGACAGACTGTGCTAATGTTACAGACTGTGCTAGTGTGACAGACTGTGCTAATGTTACAGACTGTGCTAGTGTGACAGACTGTGCTAATGTTGCAGACTGTACTAGTGTGACAGACTGTGCTAATGTTACAGACTGTACTAGTGTGACAGACTGTGCTAATGTGACAGACTGTGTTAATGTGACAGACTGTGCTAATGTGACAGACTGTGCTAATGTGACAGACTGTACTAGTGTGACAGACTGTGCTAATGTTACAGACTGTGCTAGTGTGACAGACTGTGCCAGTGTGACAGACTGTACTAGTGTGACAGACTGTGCTAATGTGACAGACTGTGCTAATGTGACAGACTGTGCTAATGTTACAGACTGTGCTAGTGTTACAGACTGTGCTAGTGTGACAGACTGTGCTAATGTTACAGACTGTGCTAGTGTGACAGACTGTGTAATGTGATAGACTGTGCTAATGTGACAGACAGTGCTAATGTGACAGACTGAGCTAGTGTGACAGACTGTGCTAAATGTGACAGACTGTGCTGAATGTGACAGACTGCTGAATGTGACAGACTGTGCTGAATGTGACAGACTGTGCTAATGTGACAGACTGTGCTAGTGTGACAGACTGTGCTAGTGTGACAGACTGTGCTAGTGTGACAGACTGTGCTAGTGTGACAGACTGTGCTATTGTGACAGACTGTGCTAATGTTACAGACTGTGCTAGTGCGACAGACTGTGCTAGTGTGACAGACTGTGCTATTGTGACAGACTGTGCTAATGTTACAGACTGTGCTAGTGCGACAGACTGTGCTAGTGTGACAGACTGTGCTAGTGTGACAGACTGCTAATGTGACAGACTGAGCTAATGTGACAGACTGAGCTAGTGTGACAGACTGTGCTAGTGTGACAGACTGTGCTAGTGTGACCGACTGTGCTAGTGTGACAGACTGTGTTAGTGTGACAGACTGTGCTAGTTTGACAGACTGTGCTAGTGTGACAGACTGTGCTAGTGTGACAGACTGTGCTAATGTGACAGGCTGTGCTAAATGTGACAGTGATACCACTATCTTGCAAGCCCCTGACACATTCATCAACTGCCAGCAAATCTTTGATTTGCCAGATCCCGATAGCTAGGAGCTGAATTATAAAAGTTTACATAATCGACTCTTGATTAGAAGCTGCTGCAGTACCCAACCTGCCAGTGGGCGGACAGTATACCTTACACTAACTCCTTGATACTGAAGTTCAAGGTATGGCTTTATCTTGCAGCATTTTTCCTTCAGTGATATCTTTTTTGTAACTGATGCTCTATGCGTGAAAGGGTTGGCTAACAGACATGCCTAAAAAATATCTTCCACTTATGACAGTAGCACAAATACAGCTGTAGTATTCAGGTTCTTTAGCATTGCTGCTCTAGTTTACAGTTCTTGGGTATTATTACCTGCTACAATAGTTGAGCATTGTTTCCAAATACGTGAAATGAGTCAGTTACTCACCTTCATCAATAAATAAGGATATTTTGTCATTTTGGTCCAGTACAAACAGTGTTGTTTCATCTTCATTAAGTCTTGGCTTCTTAGCAATACAAGGGACCTCATCAGCATCAGTACTTTGCAGTCTTCTCAAACCATCACACAAATGGTGCACAAAATGCCCTATGAAAAAATGATATATTATAAGAGTTAATTCTACATGATTTCTGTACAATTCATGGATGTTGAATTACCATTGCATCCTCCTCCCCAGCAGAGCAATTCATAAATAATAAAAGATAGCATGGATACATGATCTACCTACAGGCTTCATCAATAAACTTCTCATTCTACAATTTTGTAAAGGGAATAAAAATATACAGCTTTCCTTCCACAATTTATGAAGTACCCCATCATCTTGTTAATTTTCTCTTACCAGCATGTATGTTGTCTTTGAAAGTGGCACTTTTAAGGTTGAAGATCAGGTGAGAGCTGAATTTAGTATCCGTGCTGGCATCAAAAACCATGACATCCTTACTGCTGCAGGAGATGTGAAAACTTTCCTGGAGTTTCTGGCAAACAATCTGTTTGAAAACCAACAGCACTACTGAGATAACATGGGCAAGAAGAAGCACAGTGAAACAATGAAGTTAAATACCATGACAAGAATTAGTCCATTAGCCATATGTTGCATTTTTCAGCTCTCTTGACCTCAACTTAATGAAACTTTATCTCTTCTGCAAACAGACTGATTAGTTTAGAAGAGTTGATTTGTTCACACCTTGTCATGTCTGCCTTGATCTGATAGTGATTTGGCTACTAGCTGTGTGAAGAGTTGCATAGCTAATGGACACTTTCGTGGCATGCTAAAGAATTGCACACCACAATAATTGTGACAATGCAATCCATCTCATCGTGGGACTCATGTCTTTTCTCTTGATTGATGCATGAGCCTAATGAATATGCAGATCCCTCCCTACTCTATGTTGGACTGTCATGTGACCTGCCATGTGACCTGCATTGTTTAATATCACCCCCCCACCCCCACCCCCACCCTCAACCTCCTTTGCAATTTGGCTAATGACAGGCAGTGTCATCACTGCAACATATCATATGCCATGCTGCCCATGCACTTCTGCAGAAATAACCAATGTTACTACTGTGCTCCAGCAGTCAGTATTAACTTTTACTTTTTTTCTGGAGAGTTTATTCCTCGATGACATTCATTGACTTGATGGTTACCTTCTAATTGTTTAAAAACAACAACATGGGCAATTATCGTCTGTTATTTCTGATCCATATTGACAGGCGTAAACAATTTGGAAAATGCGCTAATTGTCCTATATTAAATCTTGCACTGGGTATAACTTATTAAAAGTAACCAGTTGTTAATATACAACATTTAGTTTTATTATATTGTAACAACAAAGGGTCAGTGGATTCAATCAGCTAGATAAACTTCCTGTGATGATATAAATGCTGAGATATAATTTAGCTACTGTGAGCACTTTCCTAACTCTAACCTCAGTTGTCAGCTGGCAAGTAACAAACCTCAATTAAGGATGCCACCATTTGTCTCCCATCATGCATTGGGTTATATTTCTTCTGGTATTCTAGATCAAAGTATAATTTGCAAGCAGCTCCCTCGGGTATGACTTCGTAGAAGGTTGCTGGTTGCTGGTGCGTAAAACGGTTTTGTATGTGGTGCCAAAGCTCAGAGTAGCTGGTAACAACGTATTTCCTCTTCCCTGTACTGGGTGTAGCAGGACTTTCAGTAGAATGAGGCTCATATGCAAACACATGAACATCCTATCAAAAAAAGAACAAATCACTACAATTAAAACTTCCAACCCCAAAAATCACTTATTTTACAGCTGGAATGCTATACACATGAAACATGGAACATAAATATTTTGTCTTTAAGTGGCCCATTCAATGGCCTTGTAGGTATTGACAGCTGGAAGTAACAGGCATTGTTTGTTTCTGCAAAAATTTAGAATGGCCTTAAAATTTTTCAATCTCATATTCCTGTATTTTTCTGTAGATGGTATATGTATTTACTGTTTTTGTATTTAATGTTTTATGTCATTGTATTTTCTAGATTGTTTGTAAAGCGCACAGATGCATCGCGCGTAGTGCGCTATATAAGATTTTATTTACATTACATTACATTACAAAATGCACTTTTAAAACACAACCAACAGTGTTTTCAGTTGCAGCTTCAGTTTTGATGGCTCTTTAATAGCTCTTACCTCTTTATCCAACACTGCCGTGTCTATGGCACCTTTCTGTCGGTAAAATTCTTTCCAAAATGGGGAAGGGTCTCTTAACCTGATAAAGATATAGAAATGAAATTCATTGTAGATAAATGTTGAACTAATTTACAAACAAATCATACTTAATTCTTTGGACTCTACAATCATATTTTCCACCTTATTTAGCCTTCAAAATGGTAACTGCTTAGCACTGCACCAGTGTACCACCTTTGGTCCATTTCTGGTCAAAACACATCATCTCTTCATTCTGGATACACCCCAAACTGTGCAGATGGTCCCATAGACACAGGATGGGTGAATGGTGGGAGCACACTCCAGACTGACCAAGACCGCCAGGATTAAGACCAGGGCAAAGGAATGAACGGTAACATTGAACAGTACCGACACCATGAATCTGTTTGAAATCATCCAGAATGACAGTCAAGTAAATGCGGAGGAAGCCGAGAGATTAAACACACTTGGTGCTACAGATGGATACATGTATAGACAGATGAACTCTTGATAAGCCAGTGAGCACTCTGGTCAGGGGGTAATCTTCTGGGGCAGATGACCAGCCATGTGATCATATAGTAGCGTTGATGATGATAGTCCCCAGTTTCGGCTGGAGGTGGTAGGTGGGTTAGATAGACTCAAACCAGGGATTTTGGGGGCATTTACTGTGCTCCTATCTTACCTAGAGCTCAAAATCTACTATTGCACATTGTGACAGAGTCACAAAAGTGGCAGGCCCAACCATGTTTGCCATCTTCATAAAACTGATCATGAAGAAGTCTGCCAGCACTGGTACAGATGTAGCATGCAGAGAAGGCTGTTTTATTGCATGTCAGTTGAATGCCAGGTGAAATATCCTGACCTATGATAGCAGAGAATTTTCAAGGAATAACAAATTACGTATAGAACATATTCATTACGTATGAACTTTGACCTCCGCCAAAACCAATCATTTTCAGCTCATAAAGGGGAAGCTACATGTCAAGTATAAGGCTGACAACCACTTGCTTCTTGATATTTACAAGATATCAGTACTTTAGAAACTATAACAGTCATTGGTTACCTTGGTTTGTATTCTGGCACAAGGTGATGTTCTTGATAAAACTTTGCCTTCTCCTCTAGGGCTTCCAACTTCTTCTGCCATTTTCTCTCCACTTGACTGGGAACGAATAAAAAGAGATGTTCAACTTTGTGACACTAGTAAGACACAATTCATACTGTCATATAATAACAACAAAAACTACAGCAGAAATATCACCACTTCTAAAGCAAAAGTTTTGACATATATTTTAAATCAACTTCTCAACCACCCTAGAAAGAATTGTCTTTCCGAAATAACCTTAGTGCTGTATAACTGAAAAAAAAAACCTCTCTGAAACTCGAGGAAATTTCCCGCTGCTACTGTTTATCATGTATAACTTACCGTTCCAAGTTAACTGTAAACATTCTTGCTGCACAATCTTAGCCCTTGCACCTGTTGCTTGTACTCTACCAGACAAAATATCAACGAAGGGACACAATGATATGTTTCTTGCGTTCTCACCTTCAAACATGGTTTAAGTCTATTCTGCCAATCACAAGCACGGATTGGTTACATTTACACATGATAATATGGAACAGTCTACGTACGGGTCGGGGAGGGGGGGAGAAAACAGAAGTAAAGCCCCCTGGAGGTTTAGAAACACATGCTTCGGTACACAAGGAAGAAGGGATTGGATGGCATGTGTGTTAGGGCTGTGCATTTACGTTTAATGATCTAAACCTATAAACGGCCGGATTTTCATTTGATTAAACATTTAAACATGACCCTTTTGCCCTGACTTTCATAAAAATTGAGCTACTGAACTATAGGGTCAACAATCCAATTTTACCCTGATTGAAGTAGCAAATGCACAAAAGAAAAGTATTTTCACTGCTTTCACTGATAGCGTTTTTAGGCCTAGGCCTACAGTTTAAGAAATATCAATTCACCCGGATGTTGTCCCTCAGGAAAAATGCTGAAAAGCATCAGGAGAAAATCTTTTTCGATGTGTCATCAAACTACACAATCTGCTTGTGGATCGGATGTGAGGCAGTGGCGGAGCTAGGGGTATTGGTCAGGGGGGGCGAGAATGGTCTGTAGGGGCGCTTTCGACACTATCTAAGCGGAGCGCCACCATTGGTTGGCGCGGAGCGCACAGAAATTTTTTGAGTAAAGATACACTCTAGATCGCCGGAAATGACCCTTTCCGGGCCTTACTAATTTGCAGATAAACAAAGAATAAATAGGTGTTACCGCCATTTTGTCAGAAAATTACACCAACAAAATGTGACAAATGTCAATAGGTAGATGAGAGCGCAATAAAAAAAGTCAATAATCGCGAATAAGTAAAAAGTGGTAAAAAGCTGAAAAGGGCGCCAGCAGTCCATTTGAGTCCGTCAGGGGGGGCATTCGCCCCCCCTGACTGTATGGACGCTCCGCTACTGATGTGAGGGTACACAAAATGGAAGTAAATTTGGTGCAAAAATTCAAAATGAGTTAATTTTAGACCACTTTATTCCTCCCAGGAGCAGCGTATGAGAATCGTTTACTGTAAATGGGTTTGTTTACAAGTGACAAAAGCTTCAGGCTCTAATAGAGGTATATCTTCATGGTCATGATAAACTTTAACGTGCCTAATTATTTGAACAATTTGTCAGCTATCTAGTGGTGGGAAGGGTTTAGCTAGTGAGAAATTCTACAAGAAAATAGAGACCACATTACTTTGACAATTTAGTGAGTTAGTCAATGGGGTAACTTTATGGAGTATGCTACCTTAGGCAAAGCCTAAGTTGGACCTACTGGTATTGCAGATTGACACATGCCCGAAAGCAGACATTCCAACTCACACGCATTTGACGTGTGACACACGCATTTCCAGCCCTTCACACGCTATGTGCACTTTATCACACACAATCCACAAACAATCTCCGAAAAACCGTGTGTGCAACCATGGAGCGAAATCCATATAAACCTAGGTCTAAACTCAGGTTAGCGGCATAATTAAAATATTTTTGGTTTCGCCTAGCATCCACTGTTTAACCGATAAGAGCACCTACGCATACGCTAGCTAGAGATTGAGAAGTGGGCTTCAATTTCCGATATAAATGTTCAATTATGTTAGCAAGTGATTACTTTCATCGGTTCAAGAAAAGTCTTTGTTGAGAATTGTCATGCTTGTTGAGTTCAATAATATATATATGATGATGAAATTCTCAATATAAAATTACTCAGAGAAACTGAAAAAGAATGCACCATTTTGCATCTAGGCAGTCAAAAATACGAATATTTTTCCAAAGGGGAGGGGAACCCCCTCCCCTTAGACCCCTCCCCCACTGCCGCTGATCACACTCATAAATTTTCATCAATGTTGGAAAATCTGTGAAAGTGACCTACTGTATTGACTTTTTGGCATTTTCTGTGTCATCATTGGATGTAGAAGAGGAAATTTAAGCTACTGATGGTCTAAATATCTGGCGGATTAAATGAAGGTGATTTGAGACATTTTAGAAAATCTTTGGTGAAAAATGATGATTCCGCAGCGAGAGCTGGCAGATGGGTTGGGGAGCACTATGTTAAACTTTGAACTCTTCTTGCTCAAAATCTAAACCGTCATGGTGGCAAAAGTTGAATGTGCTGTGATGGCCCAAGCCATCATATGGTGAGTAAGCCTAGGACATGTCAGTTGAAAACGTCTATGCTCTAGCGTCCTTGGAATGGGACCAATTTAGTGTGTAAGTCAATGTGTAAGTCAATGTATACATGACTTGACTTGGCCAACATATTTCTTGTTAAATCTAATCCTAGGATATGTTACCTTGCAGCAACACTGTTCCTAGTTTGACCAGCTTTCTCCATAGATCTGTCTTTGATTGTTCTGGTCGTATCAGTGGGAGCCACTGATCAGTTAGTGTACATTTCAGTGGTGGGATTACGTCTAGTGCGAGTTGCCCTTTATGTAATTATCTGTGAAGTTTTTAACTTGTACCTGTCTGTACTGTGCGACCGTAATAGAAATTAAAGTAGGTTCTATTTAAAAAAGATGGCGCTCTTACTGTTTACCCGTAGAGTTCCTTTATTCTATTTACCCGGGCCCGTAGAGTTCCTTCTGTTGGCTAAACTCCATACCGAGTTATTATCAAATCCCCACCCAAGGGCGTAGGAACCGGGGGGCTGAAAAATATGGGGGCGGAAGTATCATTCCGCCCCCCCCCGCTTCGCAAGTCATTTTTCATTTCCAAATGAGAAAAAAATCTCATTTGGAGCACCAAATTGCATCTAAGTCCAGGTGAAAATGCAAAATTATTTACAAAATGGAGTGGGTGTTGAAGTGTGCTATATTGCACCAAATTGCATCTGTCTGAGGCCACCTGGAAATGCCAAAAATGTCCAAAGGGGAGGGGGACACCCCCTTATAACCCCTCCCCTAGGCCGGCCATCAGTCTTCAGCCCCCCTCCCACTCAAAAGTACCTTCCTACGCCACTGCCCCCACCAGTCAGGGAAAGTGCCGAAACTACAAAACACCAGTTTTTGATATGAAACAAAATCTGGTTTCTTGGGCCTTCAATGTCAGAGTACGCAAATGTGGTGCAAACATTTCAGTTGAGGCAATTTTAGACCACTTTATGTCTCTCAGGAGCAGCATGAAAATTGTTTAGTACTGAGTATAATCGGGGTTGCTTACAATTAGTGACGAAAATTTAGTGAACACATAGCGGAAAATCATATGGGTCATGATTGTGAAAATGTGATAGTGCCCGCATAAATGACCAAATTGTCAGCTATCCAGTGATGGGTGGGTATAGGGTAAATTTAGCTAGTGAGAACTTCTACAAGGAAAGAGAGACCACGTTACTCTGACGATTGAGTGTGTTAGTTAATGGGGCAATTACATGAAGTACGCTACCATACGACAGGTGGCGGAAAGATGATTGAGTAAAAAGCAGAAAGCCTACAGGCTTATAGTGATTCCTTGATCATTTTCTAATGGAAGTAGTGCACAGACAATCGGGATCATCTTGGAGCAATTGTCATTACAAGGGTTTCAACCTTTGACCTCTATTGAACTCAAATGACCATTGACCTCGATACTGGGTTGTTGCACAGAGTAATATGGATTCACATATCACGTATGAATTGCTCCAAAGGACTCGGTTACGGCACAGGCACAGTGAGCAGGATGGCAGCCAGCCAAGCAGGGACTTTAATTCACATGGGTGCGGGGACCGTGCATGATAACATATACGTGATTCTAACTTACAATATACAGGGGAAGGTTCATGCGGTTGTTAAATATTCACCCCCCCCCTTCCCATGAGATAGAAAATCGTAATTTTGCAAATATAGTGGAAATTTTGAGATGAAAGAGTCAACATTTTCAGATAAAACGGTCGAAAGTTCGATACGAAATTTCCAAATTTCGATTGGGCCTTACTAATTCCCACTTTTTATATCGACAAAGTTGGAGAAAAAAATCGAAATAATAAAATTGAAATTTTGATACAAAAAGCAAACAATTCTGAGATGGGACGGGGCAAACAATGCTGGCAGGACCGGGTACAAATCCCAGTTAGTAACAAAACCATCGGTCCCTGAGTGAAAGAAAGAACACGGATTACGTACGGCGATGAAATACAAATTGATTTTACTAGTTTACTTACAAACAAGCTGACATGAAAAGGAAAGAATGAAAAAATGAAGAAGTTAGCCAAAAAGTTTAATGATTCCTTGCCACATCTTTGTGCTTGATAACTGATAATTCTAACCACAAGTTCAAAAAAACAAGTATCAAATCTAATGATATTCTAAGCTTTACATTTGGAACTACCATTATGCTTTAAGACCTGAAATGATCTTTGACCTCCACATAAAACGACAGTGTGCTCTTATCGTGTACTTTAAAGTAAGTATGCTTTGATGGTATATTAGTTTCATTCAAACTTTCGTTCAGAAATCATGTTTACAAGGTTTGGCCTTTATATAATGCAAATGACATTGACCCCACATAAAAAGAAAACGGTTTCTAGCACACATTCAGATGGTTTCATCCTTTAGCGTTTATATGATCGTGTATAT
>JAIPMN010002514.1:0-37026 GCA_020650975.1 Apostichopus californicus
ACCTTAAGAAACATAACAACGTAATGGCTAGCCACTTGACACCGGCCATTTACGCCGAACTTAGCAGAAAAGTGACCCCGAACGGGTGCACCCTCGACGAATGTATCCAGACTGGGGTGGACAACCCCGGCCATCCCTTCATCAAAACCGTCGGCATGGTTGCAGGCGACGAAGAGTGCTACGAGGTAAGATATGGATTAGAATGTTTCAATGTCTTCAAAATGTCAACATGTTTATATCGTTACTGCGACAAGCGTGTTTTTCTCTTCAAATCACAATGACATTTTGCTCGCAAAGGCGACAAGATGATACCGTCTTGTTCACCCTTGACAATTTAGTTACGTATAGTCAGTATAGCCACGTGATACTTAAAAAGCAATATCGTTTTGTATTTGATCAGTTTGCCTGATTTAAAATAAAACGCAATGATGAAAAGCAGCAAAACGTGTGATCGATATGCATAAAATAATAAAATAGTGATAACAGGTTAAATCGATGATCCAATACCATGCCAATTGTGAAATGCCATTACAGTGCAATTCTTTGCCTGAAACGAGCGTATTTGGACGAGCCGAGCTATTTTCTGGATGACGCCAGTCACTAAAAACGATTATGTCATCAAGTCAGTCATGCTTCTCATGGACAGTTTGAAACGATAACCGATAGAATATATATTAATATATGAATACATATATATATATATATATATATATATATATATATATATGTGTGTGTGCGTGTATATA
This sequence comes from Apostichopus californicus, assembly GCA_020650975.1. Lineage (NCBI taxonomy): Eukaryota > Metazoa > Echinodermata > Holothuroidea > Aspidochirotida > Stichopodidae > Apostichopus > Apostichopus californicus. The sequence continues at coordinate 747 of JAIPMN010002514.1, forward strand.
TCTGTGTGTGTGCCGTATAGCTTCCGTTCTGCTCTAATGAGTGATGTAACAAACTAGCAGATTAGATTTGAACGGCATATTTACGTTTCTATAACCGGTCATGCAGTTCGGAATTATATTTTTCTCAGAACAATTAAGGTATACATAGTACCAGGGAACATTGGTTCGCGCAGCCTTTCCTTACATTTTACCTATATTTTCATATACGCCATACCATTTAGATTGTGATCTCGGTATGTACCGATGCTTGTCACCCGCGCCCGTCTTTCGAGGCTCAACATGTCGCAGCGTGATAAAAATATTTCTGGGATTAATAAAAGTTTAGTTTTTTCTTGAATCATTCTTAGGTCTTCAAGGAAATCTTTGACCCAATTATCGATGAAAGACACAATGGATACCGAACTGACCAATTGCACCCTACTGATCTTGATGCGTCTAAGATCCGGGGCGGGTACCTCGATCCTGAATACGTACTCTCCTCTCGAGTCAGGACAGGCAGGAGCATCCGGGGACTTTCCCTCCCGCCACATTGCGACCGAGCAGAGAGAAGAATGGTGGAAAGTGTAAGTTGCAGTATAGTTTTATCAGGTACATACATCCTGTCGTGCAGGTTTACGGCATGTAAGCCACATCCAACAATTACTGGAAAAAGAAAATGTTGAATGTTTGCTTATTTGCATAATTTGTTTACTTGCTCTTTAATGCAAATATAACATCAGGTAGGACTTGAAATTTGTGGAAAAAGTAAATGTGTCCCATATACAATTCAGTTCTTTGCTGAACAGAGCTTCCGAGGAGATGACTGTATACTAACAGCGGGCGTTCCTGGAGGATGTAAGTATAACGTACGGAATTTATTGCAAACTGTTAGTCTTGAAGCAGATTTTTGAGTTGATTTTAGCAATATTTTTGGATGTTTTTTACTACACTATCAAGTATCATGTCAAAGGAGGTCATTAGTTGACTAACATGGTTTATTTCAAGCATTGCATTAGTAGAAGTCTAAATGTTTTTTTGACATTTTCCACGTTTTCAACTTGTATTTGCTACTGTGAAAATGTCCGGACGACAAAATGTTGAGAAAGAGTCTGAACCGAGTTTTTTCAATTTCTTACTCATCGGAACCTTACTTTGGTGAATAAAATAAAGGTATCAGATATCAAGTTGAGTTTTTGAGTTATACTCGATAGATTTAGAAACATACCGAAAAAGAAGCAACATGCTGGTTTAAAGGCATGGAAGACTCGCCCAAAACCGCGTGCCGCAAAAGTTAACTTTCCATTACTTGCAAGTGAAGTTTTCTTCTTGTCGCTACAAAGTGCAGACAGTAATGAAACATGATACCTTGTTATCTTGTATCTATCCTGAGATGTCCATCGCTGCTATGTACACTGTGTTGTGGGTATTGACCGTAGCTGTATGTATTGACTGTACACTAGTGTCTAATTATACCGACCGGGTAGCAAGCTGTGTGTGTTCTTTCTGGGATCGATGGTGGTGTCTAACACTTCTGTTACACCTCATTCGAAACTAGGTCAGATTACCGGCATCAGACGTTTCTTTGTGCGCGAGTCTTCACACCCTTTAAGTCATTCTTTATCAATTTTCTTATGGATGCTTTGACAGGTCGTTTGTAGAGCACTCGAAAAATTAGGCGGTGATTTAAATGGCAGATATTACCCCCTGACTCAGATGTCAGATCAGGAGCAACAGCAACTCATTGATGATCACTTCCTCTTTGACAAACCAGTATCTCCTCTTCTCACGTGCGCCGGTATGGCACGTGACTGGCCAGACGGTCGAGGCATTTGGTGAGACCCTAGAATTATATTATTATGTCACAGCCTTGTCGCCCAGAATTCCGCATAGTCAGAAAGAGATGCAATACTCCCCTGATTGTGATTGTTTGTGTGACAACGGCGCTTAGTGGGTGAGGAGGCCGAGGGGTGGGGCAGGCGAAAGCCTGAGAACTTCGTGAGACCCAAAATAATCTAGAAAAGAACAAAGATAGTCAGCCGTTTGGTAAAGTTTTAATTTATATTACTGCCTCCACCTGTTTGAGTTCTTTCAACATCGGGGTATATCATTCAGCCGGGTTTTAGATGCCAGATCCTATACACGATTATACATTGGAGATCATCTTGCAATATTTCTGGAGGTGATGGGGTGCAACCTTGGTAACATTGACTCTTTGGGGCTGAAGAGATACAATGGTTAAAGTTGCACTTCTTGCTACGTGGCACTATGAAGTATTGCAGAATGCAACAAATGTTAAATAGTTTGGCATTCGAACGAGGGGGAGTGTGGGAGGAATGAGAATGGAGCAAAAGGTGGATGGGAGGTGAGGTGGAGAAATGGGTGTGGGAATTGCATGTGGAAAATACACAAGGCTGATTTGTCGTTTCTTTTCGGTACTTCGTAGTTTTCATATTCAAATTTCCTCGAACAGGCACAACGATGCAAAGAACTTTTTAGTTTGGGTGAATGAAGAGGACCACACCCGTCTCATCTCAATGGAGAAAGGAGGAAACATGAAGACGGTGTTTGACCGGTTCTGCCAGGGACTGAATGAGGTGAGGCATTGAAAACTGATTGTATGGACCTAAATCACCTAATGGTCCACTTGGTTTCATTCCATGGAGTGAGTCTTTTATTCGAGCCGGATTCAGTTGTAAATATGCGTTGCTCAATTTGAATTTTTAGATCTCAATAGAAGGGGTTAGGGTATATTAGGCGATGTGATGTGATATTTGTGGGGAACTGTCCTCGAATACTTAAAGTAAATTGGGATTACATTTTGGGTTCTCTCGGTGCTTGGTTACGTTACTAGAGTATGTACACGCATGCTACACAATGCGAACTGAAATGTTATCGCAACACAGGCACTGCCCGTAGTTGTTAAGCAATACGATGTTATGTAGCAAATGGCGGAGCGTCCATACAGTCAGGGGGGCGGATGCCCCCCCCCCCCGACGGACTCAAATGGACTGCTGGCGCCCTTTTCAGCTCTTTAACACTTTTTACTTATTCGCGATTATTGACTTTTTTATTGCGCTCTCATCTACCTATTGACATTTGTCACATTTTGTTGGTGTAATTTGGCGATGACACCTATTAATCTTCGTTTATCTGCAAAATTAGCCAGGCCCGGAAATGGTCATTTTCGGCGATCTAGGGAGTATCTTTACTCAAAAAATGTCTGTACGCTACGCGCCAACCTGTGGTGGCGCTCCGCTTAGATAGTGTCGAAAGCGCCCCTACAGACCATTCTCGCCCCTCCTGACCAATACCCCTAGCTCCGCCACTGTATGTAGCCTATAGGCTACTATATATGGTACAAACAACTACATCATTTTATCAATTTCTCTATACGTAGGTTGAATCTCTGATTAAATCCGAGGGCTGGGAGTACATGTGGAATGAACATCTTGGTTACATTTTAACCTGTCCATCCAACCTGGGAACTGGACTTCGTGCCGGTGTCCATGTCAAACTACCCAATCTCGGCAAAGATCCCCGCTTTGACGATATCCTAGAAAAACTCAGGCTCCAGAAGCGCGGGACTGGAGGTGTCGATACAGAGTCGACCAACGGCATTTTCGATATCTCGAACCTCGATAGACTCGGCCAATCAGAGGTCAGTATTGCAGAAGGTTTTGACTCATAATTCTTCCAACATACATGAAATGTCTCCAGGTTAAAAAATATTCGGGAGACGTTGCTTTTTTTTGTTTGTTCGCTGATATAAACAGATTAGCGCTACTGTCCATTGTGATGCAGCCCTTCCCCCTCCACTGCACAAACCCGTAAATCACAATATGCAATGAGAATCCCTTCATGATGCTGCTAGAAAGAGAAAATTGCAGTTACCCACTGAGTCCTCGTGGTTCACGCAAGATAGAATTGACTATACTTTAAGATGGGCACTCCTCTTCATAATAAAAAATACGTACCATGGGCGTCCGCATTGAAGGAGGGGGGCTAAAAGGTAGCCAAATGAAAGAACTTAAGTGTGCTCTCTCACTCTGTCAAAAGATATCACAACCTTAAGGCTTAATTAAGTTTACTGATAACATTTATTATGCAGATTTTACACTGTATATGGTAAGCCAAATGACTGTTCATTTTTCACAATTAATCGGTTTACGGGTTAATTCTTTGGACGGTTCACCAGTTATGGAAAGAACTCAAGCTTTGCTTGCTTGCCCGCCCCTGACCCCATCTCTGGATTTTTATTACAGCGGACGTCCATGACTGTTAGCCAAAAACATTTCAAAGTGTTAAAATCCGCTATCAATGACTACACCATGAAAGCCCAATGATGCCATATCAAGTATCAAATATTTCCAGTCTATCCAAGAATTGAGCATTGTTATATTTTACTAACAATTTATAGCACTTTTCGGGAAAAATAGGCATTTTCACATACATACCTTGCCTCCCCCCCCCCCAATGGATTTCACAAAATTTACTACTAAAAAAAATCGCATTTTTTAAATGTATATGTATATATATATATGTATGTATGTATATATGTATGTTTGTATGAATGTATGTATGTAGTTATTTTCTCTTAAAACTGACCTGGTCAAAATGAAAAGAAAATAGCTTTGTGATATAACTCATCTCAGTCAAGATATATTTTTGCTAAGAAACCCAATTCTAATGTTTTTCCTACAACACTGAGTGATGGTGTTAAATCATTTGGGGATCCTTCTCCCTTATTACAGGTGCAATTGGTCCAACGGGTAATTGATGGAGTGGATTTGCTGGTGAAAATGGAGAAGCAATTGGAAAAGAGCAGGCCCATCAACAGCCTCATGCCCAAGTAGATGAGCAAAATAACAAAACATTTATACTTTAGAAAAATCTTGTGCAACAAATTTGACTGAATATTAATATTATGTATAGAGATATGTGAAGTAATATATGTGTACAATAGGGAAAACTTGATTTAAATATACTTTTATCATATCATAAAACTAACACTGATGTTGGGTTATATTTTTATTTTAACATTGAATAATTTACAAGTGTCTTTTCTTGTCTTATTGAGTAGAATATTCTGTAGGAACAAAGTTGTAAAACCACTAGTGAAGGTAAATATTTGAAACAAACTTTTGATTGGTCGCTATGATGAAGACCCTAATTCAAAACCTCCCTTTGCACAGACCACTGATCATGTCTGGTGCAATTTTGGTGAAACAACAGCCAAGTAACACTGTTGTCAAAATGGTAAGAATTGGCTTTGAAATTATTACTTGTTTGGAAAAGGAAGCCAACCTCTCACGGATTGTCACAACAGCCAAGTAAGACAATATGTTCTCAAGATGGTAAGAATTGGCTTTGAAATGATATTTACTTGTTTGGAAAGGATAGCCCAACCTTTCATGAATTACCGCACTTATGCAGCAATACATAGCAAGAATGTTGTACCCATATTTTGCAAAATTGTGAGGAGCACTGTTATGTTTACTGTTAACAAAGTGATCAAAGCATGCGCAGTTCCAGTGGGTGTGAACCCCCTCCCCTTTCTCTTGAACACCACAAAGTGGTTATTAGAAAAACTTTGAGTGTATATTTAACTTTAGACCTCAATATGCCCAGAATGCACCACTTCATGACAAGAATTTTCTGGGGGAAGACCACATTTTCCTACATGATGGAAGACCATTTCAATGACCTTATGGACCTTAGAAAGAAGCAATAATAAATAGTGGCAAGAAAATGAATTGGGTGAAAACTCTACATTGTATGATTCAACAGGGAGTAACTATTATTCCTGTTCGTTATGGAAAATTTCAGATTTCACATGAGATCCGTAAAAATAAGAAAGCTGATAGGGTAAATGTAGAACAAACTTTAAAAGTTGAATTTCATGTTGGGTTGTATCTTTGCATCTAACTCATGTAAAATTTACGCATAACTTGATCCCCTTTACATGTAAACTTGCATATCAATGCCATTAAAAGCAGGCGTTGCTCCTGATCAACAAGTTGTTAATCATTTAGACCAATAAAAAAAACAAGAAAGAATGACCATTGCAAGCTACATTTGAGGTTAGATCTGATGTCGTAATCCCTGATGAGGTTTTGGTAGACTTAATGGAGATGAAAAGGATCACCCTAAAAGCACAACCATGCTCAGGTACCTTTAAATATAATGTCCTTTATTGATCAAGTATTTCATTATCAGATTAGGGCAAATTTAACACAAAATGCAAAGTCTGTAATGAGTAAAGGAGAGAGAGAGAGAGAATATAGAGAGGAATATTGTCAAAGAAAAAGAGTTCAAGGTGTATTATGAAATACTATACAACACAGATGCTGTGGCTTTACATCAATTGGTTAAAAGTGAAAGAGTCAAAATATGTGTAGACAGAATAACAGGTGGAACAATCACTCTTTGAAGTTTGATGAAGAGAGCTTTCTTTACTTCTTTAGCAAGGATTTTCAAACTGTAAATATAAGTTTTTCTGATAGGACTTTGCTCTTTCCTTTCAATATATGGCTCAAGAAACAACATCCCTAACAGATTATTAAATTCAATCCTGGAATAATCCTTCAACAGGTCATCATTATCTTGGAGGACAGTTATTTGCTTTGATTCCGGGAATGACTGTTTGAGCTTTGATCTTCATCATCAACTTGGGAGGGAAGTTCATCAGATTTGTGCAATATTTCTTCCTGAGAACGTTCAGAGAGAGTTTTCTCTGGTGTAGAAGTCTTTATCTTAGAATGATCGGACTGGCTAGATTCAAAATCATCGTCGTCAGAATAACTCACGTGGGGGTCACTTGCCTCTTGGACTAACCCTGCTTCATCTTTAGATACCTCTGGTAGGGTCACATCCTCGGGTATCAGACTCCGGAAACTGGTGGCATCTCTTGGAATGCGGCCAGATTTTAAAGCATCTGGTGTTATGAGACTAGGGTCTTTGACAATCATGCTGCTACTTACTGGAGATTGCTCCACAGGACTTGCTTGCTTATCTTCCTCAAAAGCACTCCCACTGTTATTCCTATTTCTGGCTATTTCATCTTCCTGCCTCTCTTCCTCTGTTTCAGTGATGAGTTCTATCCTCATCTTTGACTCCTCTGGCAGGGTCCTCTCTCTTCTTTGTTCTCTCCTGCCGTTTTGGTCGTGCCGATCTTCCTTGGCACCTACAGGAGATGGGTTATCTTTATTTCTTGTTTCATTAACATACTCACTGTCCTTCCCCGAAACATCTGCGCCATCACGAGGAATGCCTTCTCTATGGGTACCTCCGGTTCCATGCTGTATCATCGTAACACCATCGTGACCAGTTGAGGTAGATGAAATAACAGGATGAACTTTTGAAGCTAAATCATGATCTGAACCCATTCTCATTCCAATGTGACTACCAGAGGCAGTCACACTTGTAGGAGCAAAAACAGAAATATGTCCATTAGAATGAGTCCTACTTGGTACCCCATTTAAAACCATGGATGAACCATTAGCATTCGAATTAGGATGCCAAGGTTGCACATTCTCACCTCGATTGTTAGTGTGGAATCCTGTTACTTTGTCTTGCCTACCTTTGGACATTGAGGTAGATGGCTGGTGGTTTTTCAAGATGGATGCAACTGCTGGATTTTGAAGTTCTGATGTAGAGAGACCAACAAGAGAACAAAGCTGGCCCAACCTTTTAAGAAAGATGACAGAAAAAAAACATGAAGAAAGAACAGCAATCAAACTACAAATCAAAGGAAAGGTCAACTGCCCCAATGACAATACTGTACTAAATTATGCAAATCAAAGGAAAGGTCAACTGCCCCAATGACAATACTGTACTAAATTATGCAAATCAAAGGAAAGGTCAACTGTCCCAATGACAATACTGTAATAAATTATGCAAATCAAAGGAAAGGTCAACTGCCCCTATGACAATACTGTACTAAATTATGTAAGATAAATTAAAAAAGAGAGAACACTCCTGATTGTTATCCAGTAATTTTACCTTCTATTTGGTTTACACACCTGAATGAATTTTCTTTTTCTTTCTTGAGTAACAAGTCAACCTTCTTTAATGACACAACATTATAGGCCAACTTTAACAGCTTTTAAGAAAAGAACATATTTTGTAATGGTTGCTTTTCATAGGAAGGCCACTTGATAAATACATTCGCAAACCGTCTACAAGCTATGGAAGACTAATGCGGCTATGGCAACAAAAAAAAAAAAACCACGGATATATATACAAGACAAAATTTTTACTACGAAAAACAAAATTAAAACAAAATTTTTACTACGATAAACAAAATTTTTACTAGGAAAACAAAATTGTTACTACGAAAAACAAAATATTTTAAAACGAAAAAAAAAATTGTTACTACGAAAAACAAAATTTTTACTACGAAAAACAAAATATTGTTTTTCGTAGTAAAAATTTTGTCTTGTATATATATCCGTGGTTTTTATTTTATTTTTGCCATGGCCGCATTAGTCTTCCGTAACAAGCTGGCCTTATGAAGGAAACATGTAATTTTCATACTCCTGACAGAACAAATAACAGAGAGGAACTTCTTCATATATACTAAACAATTTATCATTGCTTGAGTTTACTGATAAAATAGGCTCATTAGGATCAAAAGGGTTTAATTAAATCTTTTTAATGTCAAAACATATATTCATCTGCATATTAAAGGAAAAACTTTAACACTGTACCCTGCATCTCGTAGTAGATCCAAGAAAGAATGGAATTTTTGGAATGACTCTTCAATGGTTTTCAGAAGATCTTCATCCATGCCTTGAGCAGCTGCACTACTCAGCATCTGGTTACTGGCTGCTAAGATGGGGTGTTTGTCAACCATCTGAAGATGACATCTCAGTCTGCTGTTGTCTACAGTAAGCTCAACAATCTGGGCATCAGCAGCGGCTCGAGCTTTACTCTCAAGATCCAGGCGTCTCTTAAGCTCTTCTAATCTGACCTGTGGTAGAATTTTGATTTCTTTAATATGACTGTGATTGAGGTTTATTGCTAAACATAATACCGAGCACTGTAACAAACTGAAATCACCATCTGTATTACACATAATATTTGATTCAAAAATATTAATACATAAATATAAAACATTAAAAAAATTCAAACGCCATATTTTTTAACAAAATGATAAAAGAGGAGAGGTATTGCTTATTTGTTGAAGATCTAGATTGCAAAGGAAGTGTTGGGTTTATGTGAGTTAGTTTTGATTAACTGAGGAAAGGTATTATAAGCATTAAGCAACATAATCCACAGCCGTGCCACTACTCCTAGTAACTACCTCCTTGACCAAGGCTTCTGTCAAGAAAAAAATGTACTGATATCACTTCACTAGCTCCAGTATGATTGCTACTGGTGCCTGGTGGTATGTAGCCTGATCAAATGTTAAGTTCTGCATTTGCTTCACTTCATGTTTTTCTATGCGTACTAGGCTAGGCCTACATACAGCTGTTATATAGCATTGTAGGCTTATGCTTTCAAATACTGATAATAGCTTATGCTATTAAGTACTGATTCAAAGACTATTAAACACCTCTCTTGAGGTGGCAAAGTCCATATAGAGTTAATTCACTCAAACTAGAAAGGGTCAAAAAATGAAAACGAAGGACAATTTTTTTTATCAGATGTGCTTATCAAACAGCTTTTTGTTCTCTGAATGGTAGTACATGTGGTGAGAAAATTGGGTCAATCGAGCCCACTGAAAGGAGGATAAGGTGTTGTACAAAAGTGGTGCAAGGTTCCTTATGTGTAGTCTTGAAAATGTTGACGGTGGCATGTTCGCAGTGAAATATACACGAAAGCAGTCAATATTTGCTTTTGCGAAAACAACTGTCAACAGTACAGTCTACAGGGCTATCAATACTACGACCACTATTACATAACACTATCAAAAAGGACTACTACAGCATTAGTACAAGCAGGGAGCTGTTACATAGCATCTCCATGCTTATTACCCGAGGATATGTCTGAGTAGCATTTCCTTGTAACAACAATAATGTTCATTGTAGTACAACCACTGTGACATCAAGGGGGTTTGTTTTGTTGCTGTCTATTCAGAGAGCTTGCATTTGAAGCACCGTCGATCGCAATATCGGATATGCATATTTAGAGAGTCAGATATCGATAATGACTACCACACGTTTACGATCTTCCTACTTTACGATCACATTTTCTTTCAAAGGTCATGGTATTTTGGACAGCTCATGCATAAAATGTCTTATCAAATACCCAAATACTGAGGAACAACAGAATGAATTTGAAGTACATATTTTTATGGCTTTGTTAATAGGTTTTGGCAATGCTCTAGCCTCCTTTAAGCTTTTAAGAGCTGTACAGGGAGTTCATTTAGCGGTGAGTGACGAGACTATTTTAAGAACACATGTGGCTCTCAATGTTCGTGATGGCAAAAACTGAAACAGCCATGAACGACCTGTGTTTCAGCTATCCAGTGATGGTTAGTTTTAACCAAGTTAAGAAAAAATTTATACAAGGACTTCTACAAGACCACATTTCTTTGATAAAGTGTGTAAGTCAATAAGTGTGCTGCCATGTGACATTCTGATGTCACTACTACAACAAACAAGTAATACATTTTGTGCTCCTGTGATACCTTACAAACATAACAAGCTGCCTGCGATGGAAGATTTGAAGTAATCTCTCCTCACCATAATTTCCTTGTTCTCCCTCTCATGCTGCCTCCTAATCATCTGGGATGTGGTGCTAGTGCTCTCATCCTTTGTGGTGGTGTCATCATCATCATCATCACTCCCTGATGACTCCTCTATCACCACTGACTGTGATAATGACTTGTTTGATTTGGGAGATGTCCTCCTGCGTGGTGGAGTGTGATGGATGCGAACGGTGGAACCAGATTGTACCCCTCCACTTGTCTTTCCTGCTGTAGTGGGTTGCATGGTATCGGCTGGTATGGCTGACCTAGTTTACAAAGTTGGCAAAAAAGATTTATACATTATTTTAAAACTTGAGTATGCTTTTTAGGGAATGGAATGTTGAGCAAACAAACAGGTTCAGATATGAAAAAGTTCACATTCAGATTTGAGAGCCTCAATACTTGTCAATCGCATTTAACAAAAACGGGGTAAGGCCCACAACCCTTTGTTTTCAATTTCTACAATAACAATGTTTAGTAAAATCACAGAAAGTGAAAAGCAAAATATAGGCTGAATCACCTGATGCTGATACTTCAGGCAAGCAGTTTCTAAACAAATTTATGATTATTATATTTAAATTTAAATAAATGACTTACATCTCCTAGGGCTTAATTTTTTGCTGACATGTAACAGACTTTCTGAAAGAAATCCTTATCTCTTATGCCCCTCTTAAGTTAACTTTCTGTTGCTTGCAAGTGACATTTTGTTTGTGTCACTACAAAATGCAGACAGTAATGAAACGTGATACCTTGTTATCTTTAGCTGGACCTGAGATGTCCATGGCTGTATCTTTTATACACTGTGCTGTGGGTATATTGACTGCAGCTGTATGTACTGACTGTACACTAGTGTCTAATTACCGACGGTAGTAAGCTGTGTGTGTATTTTCTGGGATCGATGGTGGTGTCTAACACTTCTGTTACACCTCATTTGAAACTAGGTCAGATTACCGGCATTAGACGTTTCTTTTTGTGCGAGTCTTCACACCCTTTACTAGCATTGTGATCTGTTTGCCAGGACAGCAGACTTAACATTTCAAACACAATCAGTTCTTGTAACTGTATTTGCTTCTTGGTAATCAATCTAATGGATGCCCTTCCTTATTCTTTCTCCATCTCACCGTTTTCTCTCCTCTGCTCTCGCTGCTGACCTCCACGGAATGAATCCTGGTCCAGGCCTGGTTACAGGCTGCCTCTCTTTATACACTGTTACAAATGTTTTCGATTGTACTGGTCTTGGTACGGGAGACGACTTCCTCTCTTTTTTCTTTCCTTTTCGTTTTTTCTTCACCATTCCTGATGGTGCCTTTTGGGGAGGATCCATCGAGGTGGCTGTTAACCATGGGTACTAGGAAAAATGACAAAGGTATTCAAATTTAAATCTTGTAAAAGGTTAATCTGCAATTATTTACTTTTCCATTTATTTTATTTTCAGTAATTAAAATGATTATTTTATTACACCATTGCAACATCCCCCCCCCCCCCCTTAAACATGATAAATTGGGAGTGGGGATACTGAGCAGAATAGTTTCTATTTGATAAATTGTTTAAATTTTTGATATTTTTTTTGATATTTTTTTTATTATCATTCAGAGTCATCAAGAGTCCAAACAATGTACAATTCATAATAACTATACTTTATGACCAATAGTCAATATTATCAACAACAACCAATCAATCATTAAACTTCAAGTAAAGGTTTCCAGTTATGCCATCTGATATCATGTTAAATAAACAATAATGATTATAGTCAGTGCATGTGATTATTTACCTCCTCTTCTCTTCCTTCTCCATTAATGAGGACTTGTTCAATGACTTCCTTTAGTAGACTGTGATCTATTGATTGTAAACAGATTCAATTTTAAATTAATTTTAAGGTACATTCTTGAATGTTATTGCACTGACAAATACTTGTAGAAACTGACCGGTTAGTAGACTCACTACTACTTCTGTACATACAACATTATTTGAGGACAAGACAAAGCAATGAGAATAAATTTACTGTTGAAACATCATCAAACTGAACTTACCTATGAGAGGGTTCCTCCTTATATCAAGTACAACCACAGAAGTGTTGCCTCTCAAGGCTTCCAAAATTGCAACAGCGCCAACATTTGAAATACCACAATGTTGCATGTCAAGAGCTGCAAGATATGTGAGAAAATAAAATAACCTCAAATATTCATTAGTTTAAAGTCAGAGCAAGACTTGCATAGTTATATATTTAAAAGTAAGGACAAATTGACCTAGAGTCTTACAATCGTTCGGTCTGACTACAGACTTCCAATATTAACTTCAAGGAGTGATGATGAAACCAATTTCTGTTCACTCTTGTAGGTGTTTGTTTGCAATATTCACCTTTCAGCCAAAGGTCATCCTTTAAAGCATCAGCTATATAGAGGGCACCAGAGTCATTTATGAGAGGATTGTTGTTTAAGGTGATCCTCCTAAGGCCTGGCATTTGGTCAAGGTTTGGTCTCCTGTACCGTAAACTGTCCTTCCACGCTTCGCTGTGACGAGATGTTGATTGATGCTAAAAATACAGTAACAAATGGTCCATTGAGCTACACAAACTATGATGAGACAACCCGGGTACAGTTCTCACCAGATTCACGCACATGTAGGTATCTAAGTGTTCTGTGTTGAATGTGAAAAACTATTTCTTCTTAACCAAACTGGTGCAAAAGGTGGTTATTAGACTCATCAAGTAATAACAATAGCATTAAGATTCCAAAGATCATTCATTCACTTTGTCATTTGCCAATCAATTTTTTTAGATTTGAATCAGTATTTTTAATCTATATATGTTTTTATTAATTTTTTATATTTCAAGAAACTGAAAAAATAATCATGGATATGCTGAAGATCTGATACTCTGATCGGTTAAAATAGCCTCAATATAAAGGTAAAAGGGTGACTAAAACAGGAGTGTCCAAGCTTATACTTCACTTGCCAATTTAGAATAAATATTCAATGTCAAAAGCAATTAGATCTAGTCTGCTGTCACTCTTCTTACTTTAATTAACTTTGAAATTGCCTCTGCTCCCTTTTTGGTGATTCCACAACCAGTGAGATTAATACTCTTGATACAAGGTGAACTTTGGATTGCCTGACACAGCACTTCTACACTAGCATGGCTGATCCGGCAGTACTCCATGGAAAGATGGTGAAGTGCTCTCGTCTTGGACAATCCCTACGAATAGATCAGTCAACAAAGAATAACATATACATGATTAATGTTTATACATCATGAAAAAGAAGACATTTTAAATTAACGTCAATAAAACCATAAAGTACAAAGCCAAGTTAGCCAACGTACACATATTTCAATTTTATGACCAAAGGTGTTCCCTAGGGGTCCTAGAATCAGTCAAGTAATACTGACAAAAACTAACTTTTGCTATAGTCTGCATATCGTAACGCCGGAGAGGGATTCCCTGAAGACTGAGCGATTCCAAGGATTCTGTTACCTGAAGGCATTCCTTTAAGGCTGTACACATTTTAGAGGTAACATCTTTAGATAATAGAGGAGGTGGCTTATGAATTGACCTCTGGTGCTGACCTGTTGCCAATTTCCCACCTGAAAAGAGACCTGTTTAATATTAGTGGAAATTATGAGGATCATCAACACCGGCTAACATAGCACAGGTTCTAAACCTCTGTTATCTGGTGACAGATTGCCTTCTTGTGGTGAAGTAGTTAAGGAAATTCCTGATTCAGATCATCATAGTGTGTCCTTGGCAAGGCACTTAATCTTAATAGTATCTCTCTGCCAAAATTGGGTCCTACAAGGTAACTTATCAAAGTAGAACTGTGTGCACTAGGTTGTGGCAGACGCCTTTGTGCTATCCTCCAGGGACACATAGATGTGGCACATTATAGTTTCTGGAAGTGACTGTTTGAAGTGAGAAGATCTACAGTGTGTGGTAATGTATACAGTAGACATTGACCTGTGCATTAACTGTTGTAAAGTCATGTGCAAGGGCTTTGGCAAATAGACATGACCGTAAATATGTTAACTTTAACCATTTCCCTCATATTGTTAAAGAATCTAGTAATGTGCACATACTGATACATAAATCATCACTACAATAACATGAGGCAACTGCATGAAAGTGATCCATTTCACCGAACTCCAGATTCATATCAACTTCATAAATGAAAATTTATATCAGTTAGGCACTTCATAAATACCAATTAATATGTCCATTGCTTGGGAGTGTAACACAGTGCAAATAATGAATTATAAAAGCTTTGAGCCAAACAAAAGTAACACTATACTAACCATCCACTTTAACTGGCTTCTGATAGTAACTTTTCAAGGATACCTTTCGAAGAGTTTTATTTATTCTCAAGGAATTCAGTATTGGAATCCAGTCCGGTAATCGAATACGGTCCACATTCAGATCTATGGCACCATCGCTTAGGTTAGCTTTTACTGATGTCAAAGGGCAAGTATCCTGGAGGGAACACAAATGGGCATAGATTGTGCCAAAGTCTTTGCTTCCCACCTGTCTGGCTTGTAATGATTCAATCATTTTGACATCTGAAAAATGTAGATGAAAATTAACAGTTTGAAAGTCACAGTGGTAGATGCAATATCACCATTGTCAATGATATTTTGATATGACAGGGGATCTTAATATACAGACTTTTCATTATAGTTACAGAAAATATTTGCTTTAATATTTGTAAGGAAATTTACCAAGGCCTCAAATGTTAAGCATTGCCTACAGTTGTGGTTTCTATTAATTCCACAGACTTATAGCTATGCTAAGCACCAAAATGGCTTTTTAGTCAAGATCTCAGTGAAATCCAGAAGGCACATCTCGTTGCAAGCCCTCACTGATGTGGTGAAAACCTAGGCTGAACTTCTAGTTTGAACATGTATGTAAATTCCCATTTTTTTGTATGTCTGTGCTTTGTTTGAAAATTTTATGTTTTAGCTCCAAATGAAAAACCGTTTGATTAGGATTCTAAACAAACTTGTAACTAAATATATAAGTTAACGTTTTGCTTAACACATATTTAAGGGTCGTACTAATTAGCGTCAACAGGCACATTTCACGACAACTCAAGACAACTCAAGACAACAAGTTTAAATACCATCAAATACAATGGTTGTAATCAGAGTGTTTCTGGAAAAACATTTAAAACTGACTGGAACCATCATGCATACATATTTTCACGGGAAAAAATGTTTTTGTCGTAAAAATCATCAACTTTCTCCGTCCGTAGAATTGGACGACCTGATGCTATTGCTCTTGCGCAATGACATTGGACCGCACCATTACATAATAAAATACACGGAGAGAATAATAAAACCAGGCAAAATGATAGTAAGCAAGACTGTAAAAATTAATAAAAACATATAATAATGTAAATTTCAATGGAAAAACAACAAATATTCATTATTTTAAAAACATTCAATGATTTGATTGATTTGGAGTTCATTCATCATACTACTTTGGTGGCACTTTCTTACTACATCAACCCACCTTACCGACACTCTACACAACGGTAGTTCCCTAACACAAACCCACCCATATCATAATGGTGGGGTTCAATTCTACGGACGGAGAAAGTTGACTATTTTTACGAAAAAAACATTTTTTCCCGTGAAAAATATGTATGCATGATGGTTTCAGTCAGTTTTAAATGTGTTTCCGATACACTCTGATTATAACCATTGTATTTGATGGTATTTTAAACTTGTTGTCTTGAGTTGTCGTGAAATGGGCCTGTTGACGCTAATTAGTATGACCGATATTTAACGTTGGTTAAGCCTATCCTATATTGCTTAGGCTAGACCTTCGAAGTTAACTTGTACTGTGTGGCCTAACTTAGCATTGGCAAAGGTGCGGATACAGAGCCGGACTACGTTTACAGGTCGATATTCATCTATTCAGGTACATGTGGTTATTTACTTGGAAACTATCAGATTGAAAACTAAACTACATCTCACAGTACCTAACTTTATTATACATTGGATCCTCTGTACATCGTAACCTGGGCAGGAAGCAGAACGTTCAATACATGTACAAGGTCTTGTTTTGAATTTTGTTTCAATGGTATTTACTAACAACAGGTAAGAAATATAGAAAGTAAAAGCAAATGAAGGAAATTGTAGAAAAAAAAAGTTTACATGTTTTTAGTTAATGAATATAGTTTTAATGTAATATTAAATCAATTTAAAGTGAATTTATGGGATATCACTTTTTTCCCTTATTTTAATAATGCACTGAACGACGTTTGTCCTATTTAGTAACACGATAACTTATGTAAAAAATGTCAACATAGGTCTTCTAAAGTCGACAGCGCAAGATTGCTCGTACCACAGTGGCTCGTACTCGTAACAGCTTACATTTACAATACAGTCCATCGCAAAAGACTAGGCTATTCACGTTTCATATTATTGTCAGACTGGTGACATGTTCCCGTCGAGGTTTTGCGTTGCTCTTGGCTCATATAGACAAGTTTATCTAGGGAAAGGAAATTTTTGCACAGCAGCTAGGGGTCTCATAATGGGTGAACAATTCCACATATTTCATGACGCAGAGAAGAAAGAATTTTCGATAACATTGGAAGGTTTGTAACTTTGCTGAAGATAAGGGACTGACAAGTCAACATGCATGTACTGTAGAGTAAGAGTACAGTGTCCTGTGATGTGCAAAATCAAGTTTCTGCGCAGAAAGTTTTATCAATGCTATGCCCTCTCCCCCTCCCCCTCTGCCACCCCCTCCTCCAAACCAAAGTAGACAATTTGGAAGGGAAAGAAGAATGTATTGGGTGTTAATATTCATGTTTGCCTTTATTCTCTTTATTTCTAAAATTTCACATATATATCTTCCTAAACTATAAAGTCGAATATCTTTTGACACTTGCAGTCCCATGTTGTACCACCAAATTGGTGCAAGTACCACATGCTCACAGGCCTGAATTGGCACTGTGAAAGAAGCAGCAACCTCTGTCCCTTTTTGCTGAATAGTATGTATACTGCTTCACATTCAAGTTTTTTTCTCTGTCATTTGCCCATTAGACACACCTGAACCAGCTGTCCTTCAGTATGAACTACTAAAGGATAACTCTGTTGATCTTTATCATACTGGAGTTCCTGTAGCATTCCGAGGGAAAGGTATCGCCAAGGTCCTTGCAAAGGTTTGTGTGAAGCTAAAGGTTATTTTGAACATACTGTATGTGTTGGGTTACTAGGGGGATTAGGAATTTCCCTCACAACTTGGTTAGTTGCAAGCAAATTGCAACAAACTACGGGTGAGCAGGGGGGAGGGGTGAGGGGGCCTGATCCCTTGGTCACCTGGCAAATTTTGTACATCCTAATGTCCATCATCCTTACAATAAATAAGATAAAACTGCTATGTTAAATAGGCAGAAGAAATTTTATTTGTTGCTATAATTTATTTTTAACAGGATTTTTGATTCCCTCTCTGAAAAAGAGAGATGGCGATGTTGGTAATATTTTGTGAGGCGGTCTCAAAAAGAACAGAGAGGCATCCACCTCACGACATGAAAACTTGGGGAAACCGTGAGGTGTAAGACTTGTTATCATTTGTTGGCTTTGTGATATCGTGATCGGGTGGTAGCCTTGCAAGATCAACAAAATGAGTAAGAGCCACAGTAGTAGGTACACTACCGGTAAAGACAATGCAATTTGAATGTTATCGGTGTCATCTCCAAGATTTAGCCTGCTGTAATTTTACATTTCAGGAATTCAACACTTAAACTCAAAGTAGGAACAATTCCAATTTAGAAAGTCATTTTAGATGGCAAAACTGTAGATTATCTTGGATGAAAAACGCACCTCACTATGACCCGGCGGGGTATTGAACCAGGAACCGATCCCGATTGGTAAACCTCATTGCTTCAAATGTCACCCCCTTTATCCACTTGGCCACAATACCTTATATTTAAATGAAGGATTATCTGCAGTAAACTCTAGCAATTCTTTGGTTTGTCACATGTGAGCAATAACAAATGCTTTATTCATTTCTTTGTATGTGTCTTCTCTTATTTAAGGGTGCTTTGGATCATTTCTCTTCAAACCAAGTCAAGATGCAGCTGTCATGCACTTATCTACAAAAGTATGTAAAGGATAACCCGAACCCAGTTTATCTAGCTTGCCTAGTGGAAAAGTCATGATAGCATTAAAAGGTCATAAGGTCATCACTTTAGTGAGAAAAGAAGAAAATCATCATCGGAGAAAGTCAAACCATTTGAGTCAAAGAGATCAGTAAAGTGTGATTGATGGTACAAAAGAGAGGAATTCAAAACTGAAAACAAATGAAGTATTGATGAATAGTGTACCAAGTTTAAGCATATATGGGTATGGATGTTATCTTTGGTTGAAAATGCAATTGAAAGATAATACTATTTTATTAATATATATATTGGATATTAATTGTAAATAAATATTTATCCCAAGTAAGACATCAGAGTGCATCACGTTATAAACTATTCTCTGCTTTATACAGCAATTAAGTTAACGTTCTCAAGCTGTGCACAGTATCTTGTAAGCTAGAAGCCAGAATGGACTGTCTTTAACTTATTTTTAAGTTAATATCTGCAGGCACTTGTGTCTACAAGTTTGTACTGCTCATAGCAGGTACAAAATGTGTAGTTAATAAAGCTTTGTATCAATTGACAAGTACTCCAAAAAAGGCAGGTATGATTACGGTTAACTTACTTTATCTGAAGAAAGGAGGACAAGTCATTTGTGGGATGGGAGGGATGGGGGTGGAAGATCTAAAATGAGGGACTCTCCTCCCCATTATGGTTAAAGATTTATGTTGTTGGGTACCCACATGAAAACGGTATGGGATTTGAAGTTATAAAGCTTAGTCTCAGTGTTAAGTCAAAACTCAAATAAATTGGAGTAGACTTGACAAGTAGCCTTCCTGCGTGAAACTGGAGTGGGTAGATGGCAAATCACTATCCAAAAATATTTTCCACTGATATCTGGTTACTGTTGGAACTAAAACTCCTTGGCATTATTTATACTTTGTTTATCTATGCGGACATTCACATAAGATAAAAAAAAGGAGAAAAAAAAAAGAGGACATATCTCGTGAAAATCAGGACATGTGGTAGCTATCTAGTAATGATGAATTTTGATGATTTATACCACAATATACAAACAAGGAAATCAGTTTACACTATAAGAAACTAACACAATTTTAGGAAAGATAGATGAAATGGTATGTGTTAATTTTCTAGTAAAACTTGTGTAAGCATATGCACAGTTCACATATTGCTAGCATGGGAGAAGTTGTTTGTACATGACACTATACCCTTTGGCTATCATGTATAGGGACATTAGGCCACCATATTGTCTGGAGTATTGCTATTTGAAGTCAGTTTTGGTAGAGGGTATCAAGGTTAGTAGAACAAAAAAAATATTTACATTGCCTCTCAGCCTTTGTGCCCATGGCATAAATCCTGCCTTAATCTACAGCACATATGAACACTAGACTTAGTCTGTTTGGAGGTTAAGGTATGAGACATGAAAAGAATACTTTGACATACATTAAGTATTACTTAAAAATTGCCAGTAATCTCAGCTATTTTAGAATTGATAAACCTGTTATTGTGTTGTTATGTGAAAGTGATGAGCATTATGACAAGCCATCAAGGTCGGTCCACTAAGTATACCCATGCCATGTATCTGTGTGACAAGTGGTTAATTAAGATTCAGGCTTATATATCACCATTTTATTACTACACAAATTTGAAGCTTTACAAGATGTCTTCCATCGGTGCTAAGCTTCAGTCACTGATATCAAGTGCATGGGCACTTAACCTTGCTAAGTATAGTCAAAACTAATTGATGTCAATTTTAATGAAGTATTCAGAAAGAAAATAAAATGACAACAGACAATCAATTTGTTTGGATTTGACAATTCCTTTTTTTTTTAATATATCATCAAGCACATTTGAAAAGAAATTCAAATTCATGCAAAATCATTACAAAAATGAACAAATCTATTTAAATAATCATTCTGAAACCCTTTTCCTCTTTGGAAGATCCGTTAGACCAGCAGTCCCATCTCTCAAAATTGATGCTCAGAATGCATGAAGGCCAGCTTGGGCTATGGATGTTGGCAAGCTCTGAAAACAGATTAAATTTCTGATGTCAGGAAAAAACTCATGACCCGCTGAATATTTTTCGCATGCCCCATGGTTTTCAGACTGTTGCCCTTTATGAAATGTCATCCAAGAGCCTGGAACAAAACCTAAACAAATTGATCCAGTCCAG
The DNA here is from genome assembly GCA_020650975.1 of Apostichopus californicus. Lineage (NCBI taxonomy): Eukaryota > Metazoa > Echinodermata > Holothuroidea > Aspidochirotida > Stichopodidae > Apostichopus > Apostichopus californicus. Next base: position 21,689 of record JAIPMN010002514.1, read on the forward strand.
TCCCCTTACATTCAGACTAACCATATGATCATGATGGTGTTACATCAAGTACGGTATCGGAAGTCCATTTAAGAAGCAATTAAATACTATACATCAAGTTTCAGATTGGTGAGCAATATACTGTGTTTCTGAAAAGAACAGATACTACACATGATCTTGGCCAAACAGCCATCCCCCTTAGACGGCATATCACCTTAACACAACCCAGTCTCTGAAAGTATCCACTTGCTATCAATATTGCATGCTTGCAGTGCATTAGACATGAGTCAACTGCTACATAGTGACATTTGTCAAGTTAAAACTCGCAGAACCTCACTCTGGATGGACCATTTCTTTATGTATCACCAGGGCTTACAACCCTTACTTGGTAAGGAGAGCTAGACTCTGTGTGAACCCTGTTGATATCACATCTGCCCTAGTTTAATACAATATATTAAAGCAAAACCAGTGTTAACAATTAGGTTGCTATTAGTACTTATTCAATTACAGTACATTGTTATACATATACAACTTTATCAATGTACAATTTTACACAATTACGACTATCAAGGATGCACAGATACAGAGAAAAGAGCAACAAAAAAAAAAAACCACTGAAACATGACAAGTTTGTGAACCAGTTTGTACTACAGTCATTCTTTATATAAACTCACCTGTATGCCTGCCCAAATGATATTACCCTTAACAAGAAAGGTGATACAATTCACATAAACAAGAATCATAAACATGTTAAAAAACAATTGTCAGCACTCTACTTTTTTTAAGGAAATGAGGTTAGGGTACAGAGAGGGCAGGGTTGGACCCCTGTGGTCACACTCGCTAGAAATCCTTGTGGTGGAATGTAGTGTAGGAAGATATAATACACTACTTACCGAAAATTAAACAAGAACAAGTTGTAGGTGGGTTACCAACCAACACACCAGTTCCCTGAGCTAGGGAAGCATATCAGCCAGTTTTATAAAGAGCTGCATTAGTGTGACATTGATAATAAAACTTTTGGATGAAATGAACGGAATATTCAAAGCTAAGAAAATGACTTTGGGTAATGAAAGTTAGTTCATGTGTAGTACAAGAAATGAAAGCACTGAACAATGAAAATAGAGATCAAGAATGAAATGACTTACATTTAAGCTCCTGAATGAATTTAATCAAGTAACTGAATCATGCTAAAGAAGGATACTATGACTTGAACAAAAATATTCCAAAAGTCTTACCTAATAATAGTTCCATATCAGCGACATAACCCCAATGCTTAAACTGCAGTGCCAACCAAATAATAAACAAACAGGCCATTACCATGCCCATTTCTATCAATTATGTAATTTTAATTTTGTTTTTTTAGACTTTTTTAGACTTTTAAACACGTGTCCCGAAATAACCGTAACATGCTGACAAATTTCTATTTTCCATACATTACACAAACAACTCTCCAACTCAATTTTCTACATAAGTTGACAGTAATCTCCCCTTCAAAGTATCAATGTTTGCATTTTTATATTCTCTGCCAAGTAGAAATATTTTAACATTCTTTTATTTTTCCCCTTCTTGTTTGGTTGTCTTATTTTCACTTCGTTTTCACTCCTTTTGATTGAAAGTAGGTGAAGAGTTTGATTGAAAGTTGCAAGTTGATTCTCCAAAATAATCTCCTTTAAACTTTTTTTCCCTTCACAACTTTTCTTTATGCTTTGTCTGTGGTTAAAACATCAGCTTCATTATGCCTACCCACAAGGTAAATTTTGTGTGTTAAATGCAAATAAATGTTAGATTAAGTAAAGAAACCTAACCGTTCATAAGACTGCTGGTAAGTGAATTCATGCTCACTGACAATCAATATCATACCACAAATATCTGTGATCCAGCATTTCTAAATCAGCCTGTGTCCTCTGTGGTGAAGAATGTACAGTTTAGGCTACTGGAGACTGAAGGTGTGACAAGGTGTAACCCCACCTACCACCCACCCCCCTCCAAGAAAAAAACAATATTGGCTTAGTATTGCCCTAATATATATTATTGTATCATGACATAATTGGCCAATAGGTTTTTGAAAGTAGACTAAATTGGATATACATATTACCAGTCCTGCATATTACTTTTCTCTGGCACATGACACAAACATACACATAAAAAATAAAAAAAATGAAATAACGCCAAGGAAGTACCAGAAAATTTCAATCTTGGCATGTTATAGTGAGCGAATGGATGATCTTTTTGCACTCGAAACAAGCTCAAATATATCTAGATCTACTGTCAAAGAAACAAGCCTTAGGTTTTGAACCATACAAGGTCGTTAAAGATAAACTAAATAAAATTGAAAACTAAATTGCAACAAGGAAATATTCCAAAAATGAGAGGGCAAACAAACATGAAAAGCACTCCTTCGATATCTTTTTCAGATACACAAGACAATGAGAAAGTGTTTTTAGACATTTACAAAAACGATTGCTTCACAGGGCGTGTGACCAATTTGACAAGAAAAGACTGACAAGAACCAAACCAAAAAGTGTTTGAAAAATATTTTAAATCAAAGCCGTTTACATTTCAGATATATTTGTCTGTTATTCTTAACTTCTGGCAAAAGAAAAACGGAAAGAGAGGATGTGGCTGCAACGCTTGAGAACCAGAATCTTAACAGGAAAACATGGAATTCTTCACTTCAACACTTTATAAGCATGAAAAAAAAAACACATTCATTTATATTTTATCATGATAACAAAGTTTCATAAACTACTGATAGATTACACTCTTCTTGCATTTTCACAATTGCCACCTTTTAACAATTGGACAAATTATGAGTTATGACGGCAAATATTTGGCATGACAGCTTGTCTTTGAGAGGGCTGACTTTTTTATCGCGTCATGAAAGATCAGATTGAGATTGTATTTCTGTTGTAGACCCTTCCACTTCCTCAGAAACGACTGGGGTATTAGTCTCTGATTCAGCCACTTCATTCATAGGTGATGCAACTGCTGCAGCAGCCTCCGATCCGGTCCCATCGTCGTTAAGTGGCACCTCTGTCTCTGCATTGTCTCCGCTGTCGCTGGTTTCATCAACCCGGCCCTGGTCCGCCGGGGGCTCCTGCTCGACAGCGGAATCTGTTTCGGGAGCGGCAAGCGTATTGCTTGGCCGTGCGTCTTCGTTTGCACTACTTGAACCATCTTCTCCACTTGATGCTAAAAGGAAGTAAATTTAAATTTTTAAGGTAAATGATTTGCATGCAGTCATGTTACTTCAGTTAGTTATCCTTACTAAATAAGGAATACTTCTATATGTACTAAAATGTTAATACAACTGATGGAGGATAAGAGCTCCAATATCCAGTTTATAAGGTTGTGTGTGTTTAAGAAGTACATGTGCAAAGTGAAATATCTTAGTCAAGATGAACCAGACTTTAGGTTGAATACATCTCTTGTGAAGTGATACCTTTGATATTTTGTCAAGTTTTGCCATGGATTCAACATTTCTGTTTTGTTTATAGTAAACTGTTTCATGATTCCAATTTTGCAAATGTGCAAGTGGTAAATATTGGACAGGTCAAGTGATACACACAAGCAAAAATGCTTTCTGACTCTTAGCATCTACCTTGTTTACCATACAGCTAACGTATTGGATTAGTACAGACTAACATTTTTGAAGCAACAACTAACAAATGAGAGTTTGTACAGATATCATATAGGAATAGCACAGGCTAAAATATTGTGAGTACAGCTAACATGTTTACGGCTCCCGTGGTATACAAGAGCCTAGCTCTAGATCACTAAGAGCCCATTCCATATCTAAGATTCAAGCTACTGACTCCACATATGAGATAAGGGAAGTGAGGGTGATTCAATATGTGAGTTTCAAGTTTATTTGAGACCATTCTTGTAAATATTTGTACTGGTAAATGGTATATACCATTGTGAGTGGTGTAAATATATAACTGAAGAATATCAAGTTTTGGTCATGTGCTTGTGTGTGAATCACCTGACCTGTCCAACATCTACATACTTCCACATCTGTAAAGTCGGAATTGGATTAGTACAGACTAACATTTTTGAAGCAACAACTAACAAATGAGAGTTTGTACAGATATCATATAGGAATAGCACAGGCTAAAATATTGTGAGTACAGCTAACATGTTTACGGCTCCCGTGGTATACAAGAGCCTAGCTCTAGATCACTAAGAGCCCATTCCATATCTAAGATTCAAGCTACTGACTCCACATATGAGATAAGGGAAGTGAGGGTGATTCAAAATGTGAGTTTCAAGTTTATTTGAGACCATTCTTGTAAATATTTGTACTGGTAAATGGTATATACCATTGTGAGTGGTGTAAATATATAACTGAAGAATATCAAGTTTTGGTCATGTGCTTGTGTGTGAATCACCTGACCTGTCCAACATCTACATACTTCCACATCTGTAAAGTCGGAATCATGAAATAGTTCAATAATATTAGAAAAATATATAGAAGTGTTGAATCCATGGAAAACTATGCTTACAATACTTGCACATAATTATACATTCTATGATCTATCATGAGAAAGCCTGACCAGTCAGTCATTTCATAGGCACATTAAACACATTAACATATCTGTAAATAATGTTGGCCTTATAAATCAACATTTGAGTTGTTGGTAGAAAACTTTGTAGAATTCATTTACAGCTTAAAATTCTCACCCAATTCAGCTGACGAGCTAGGTAGAGACTCTGGTAATTTTGGGGCGTTAGGCCTCGTTTTCCGGGACGGGTTAAACGTACCGCAATACGGGCATCGGAAAGCTGAATGTAGGAGTAGACAGGGTACTGAGTTATTTGTATCTGTATCTTAGTATGGCAGAATTGGAAGGCATATTATAGTACACAAAACTGCGGTAATAGAAGATATACTGTATTGTGTAGTACAGTACTAAAAGGGGAGACTTTAATGTCTTGTTATGGTTTGGTACAGAACTGTATCATAAAGTAAAGCATTGTATACAACAGTATTGTTCAGTATGGAATAATTTAGGAAAAAAGCTAGTAAATGTTGGCAGCTTTTGTGATACAAAAAACACTGCAAATTGCAAATGAATTCAAATTCGACTCTTCATCTGAGGTTCATCAAGTCAGATTTACACAATGCATTGCAAAGTCCAACCCAATCAGAAAGTGTACCACAGACCTAAATATTCAAATTCTTCCTGCAGTGCCATTCCATTGTGTGAGTAACACTGCTTGCAAATCAAGGCAAATCGATTTCCGGGTCCATCGCCGACTAAATAATCCACTAACTTGTCCACAGTCCCTCTCTCTCTCTGTAAGACCGGACGAATAGTCGAAGGAGGTCCTATAGAGAAAAGAAACTCCATGTCAAATGAAAACAAAATAGGCTTCATATTTCACACCAAGAATTTTGTAAAATCATTAATGAATAAAGGATAAGTGTTGATAAAAAAAGAGGAAAAAGTCACTTTGCTCATCTGAAGTGAAAATGGGGTGGTTAACTGAAATATCTACAAACACAAACTTTTTTTGGGTTTGAGAGATTGGTATTAAACCATGTCCTGGTAAAATGACAAGAATACAGGTAACATCATTGGTTTATTATCCCTAAATTGACCACTGCACTACTTTCGGAGTGTGCGGATGTGGTTTATATTATGTGTACATCCACCCATCTATTGTCTGCAGCTGACTAACTTGCGTGTGTATGTGTGTGAGTTATGGGAATTCCAATGATTAGAGAGCCCCATAGTGTATCACTTGAAACCTTTACAATGTAATGATTGTAGATGATCCCATTCTCTTCTTGGTGAATATTCTGAGAATTACAAGACAGGTGTGGGTGTGTCATGTCTGCTCTCAGGTAACAGTAACCGATCAAACACAAGAGAATCTGTCCACATTCTCAAATAGTGAGGCAGGTGAAGACATAGGCATAGGGGGGTTGGGGGCTGGGGGGCTGCAGCCCCCCAACCAAATATTTTTGAAAAAATTTGGGCAATATGTTGAGAATTTTTCGGGCGCCTACTGAAAGAAATATAATTTGCAATGTGTTTTTCAGTGGTTTAACTTACATTATTATGATCATTATTATTGTAGCGACTTCCCCAATAATTGTAACCAATACCGCATGGTAGGGTAATAAAATGGCAAATGATTGTATGTGTGAAGACACCTGTTCAGCATCACTATAGAGCAGTCTTGGCAACGGATGTATCAAAAACAACAACACAACAGGTTAAGATAATCTGTGTCCTGAACAGTTCGGACTGTGTGGTGGACACTTTTGTCCCTTGCACCCGGCTTTACCTTAACACAGTAACTTTTGACATGATGAATCGAATACCTGACCGACATGTTGATACAAAAACAGTTCACTTACTGGACATGGGTCGTTGACCAGTCACTCGAGGAGTTGTCCATGGTGTACCAGGCCCAGGAGTCTGTCTAGTTGGTATCATGGGTGTGGCAGCACCTCTGCCACGACCTCTACCCCTACCCCCACTCGCCGGTAATCTCTGTCTAAGAACTGGAGCTGGATAAAAAATGAAGATATTTCTATTCAATTAATCTTCAATGACACATATTTGATAAACTCATAAACTGGCAAAATAAGATATCAGAAAGAATATATAGAAAAGTGACTTATTAATAGTAATGGAGATAGATATGAAAACTACAAACCAGAGTTAGCTACATTTACATCTAAAGAGTCATTTCTCTTTATTTAATATCAACAATAGGCAACAGTTTGTTATTCGTGTAAATCTGTCAGTACTCTTGATCTTAAAGGGGACACAAACCCAACCCCCATCTTTAGCTTCTATGACAGATCGTTGAGAAGCACTCCCCTAAACAGCTAACAAAAATCTTGTTCCATCTGGGAGATATCCTAATTTTAAACTTGTGTCTGGGAGCTGTCATTTTGTAAATGTGTGATGTCATAGTGCCAGGGCCGGATTTAGAATTGGGCAACGTGGGCAGTTGCCCATGGGCCTCCACAACAAGGGATCTCCACATATTTCATGAAAAAAATATAAGGAAAATGTAGGCTGACATGTATCATCAATCAAAATCATATTGCGCGCGTTTTACGTCATCTACATATACGCAAGCCATATTCAATTGTAATTGTATCTCTTTCTGAATGGTAGAAACAGCTAAGTGGTTGTTTTCCTGCCAATGCAAAGCAAACGTCGGCAGACAAACATGATTGGCCAAATATCTAAAGTCATCAATCTCAACGTCTATTTGCTTTAGAACTAGGTTAGTGGTTGGTTTTGAAATGTTACAGTACACACTGACACTGCCAATGACCATTGGGTTTGTTTCTCCATTAATACAACATTAATACAACTTTTTCCAGATAACATGCACTTACTGACACCTGGTGGTGATCTCCCACTGGAAGGAGTTGACACGATAGGCGTCGGTGGTGGTGCTACAGACTCGGGGTCGTACTTTTCCAAAATTTCTTTCGCTACCTTGTAACTCTCCTTTTCTTTGACTTCTTCCAACTTTAAGAGATGGGAAGCAGGACACCGTTATCAGTATTGAATAATGTTAGGGGCTGTCTCATTCTTTCTTTGTTTTGCTACTAGCCTAGACATTGATAGTCATATCACACATGTATTCTCACAAGTCTGTTGCTGAACACAACCACCTCCGTTCAGTTTAATGTTTATGAAAATCTTGTGAAACATCATACATGTGCTACCAATGAATAAGACAACCAATAGGCTCAGCGATTCTTTGCCGAGCTTTATATGAGAACATCAAGATTGATTTGATTCAAGCAATACATGTAAGTTGCCATATGTATTAGTTTCTGACTTTGTCCCTGGTGATCTCAAAATGACATTGGAACTCTCCAAAAAATTAGCAGCACTGTTATCTTCTTCATAATGTACTGTGCTACTACATATTAAAGTGCATTTTCAGTCCAGCTGTGTTACCCATTATGAGTCAGACAACTCAATCATGCATTCTGTACATCCCTCATCTCAACTGATTGTCCTGCACCTACCTCTATAACTGCTACTTGATGAAAACTTGAAAGCTCTATATACAGTAGCTTTGTATTGTAAGTTTCACACTCAATCATCCAAAGTACCATAAGGTACATGAATACATCCCATGTCACATTAGTCAACCATTATTGGATAAATTTTTAGGCAAAAATTTCAAATCATAAAGAATTACATTTAACATTACACAAGTTATGACACTGAGCAAATCAATTGAAATATTTTATTGTTGAACACTGAGCGGGAGGTCTGATCTATAATGCAAACACCACCATAAAATGATGCATATTGCATGGGCTAATTCAAATGACACTTTTTGTGAGCAAAATTCTTGGAGGAAATCTTCTACAACGTAGCATTTTATGTTATTTTTTGGGTGTTACTATTATAAGTTCTAATAATTGTCAAATGTTAAGGATACTTTATATATCAATATATTTAAGCCATCGAAACTTACAATTTTCTTTTTCTCTGCTCTTAGGTCACTCAGTTGAATATCTGTTAAACAAATCAAAGCAAAAAGATTTTATTAAAATCTGTAACTATTGTGCAGTACATTATAACTAATGGCAGGTATAGGAGGTCAAAAAGTGCATACAACATTAGTTGCAAACTTAAACAAAAGCATGGTAAATATTAGCTTAGTAAATGATTTACATGTAAGTTCTTTTTGCAGAATCAAAATTTGGAGTGAGCGGTTCCTCAAAGTGGTTATACAGTAGGCAAACAATCTAACAAACTGATAGCTTGTGCAGAGAAAATGAGATTCGAGTTTTATAACAAAAGAACTTATTTTCCTTTTTTTCTGTTTCCAGAAGTCAAACGAGTGCTAATCTGTGTCAACGGTTTTCCAGCAGTGTATGTTACACATGATCACAGTGAAGTTTACGGTTCATCTCATTACACTTTCACTGTTTCACAGCAGTCTAACGCAAAGATGGCTTTTTATATTACTGAATGCTATATTGTTTGTAAGTTGTATGTTAAATTACTTTCAGAAATTGAAAGCCTTCAAGCCTAGAGCAAGAGAAATGTTTCAACTTCAGATTGTTCATTTCCTGTACGGTGGAATCCATAACGTTCTGATAAAAATAATTGCCGCACTTTAAGGCTTTGTTTCGTGGGTAGAAAATACTGAGATATGGGCAGGAAGGATTGAGAAAATGACATAAAATATGAGTTTCATTTAACTTATTTTCATCACATGATTAGTTTGATTAACGAGCAACTGATTGTATCATTATAAATGCAAAAGAACACATACAAAAAAAAAAAAAAGGAAAACAAAATACTGTACCTCACAGCTTTTGCTTGGACCAATGTACTACCTTGAGAGAAAATAACTTGATCTAGAAACTACCCAACATCTACTTTTGGTAAATAATTCATAGCCTGTTGCTCAAAGTGAACTAAATTTACAAGCTGTGCTATTGTTTTGTTCAATCACACCTCCTAAACATTGCTTGAAAACAAAATCAGAGAAACAAGGCTTGCCCTTTTTGTATCACCAAGAAGCCCCAAATTGGGATACCAAAGGGTGATTTTTAAGCAGACAGGTTAAATCCAAAACTGTGTAAAAGTACCCTCTGTGTTTCTATTCAAGGTTGTGGCCACTGAAGCATAATAATCATTCTTTTGTCACTGTATAGTATAGTATTATGTAGTTACTGCAATCTTTCAAAAACTTACCACATCTTGAAATTCTTCTGGTAAAATATGATCGTATCAGCCTACGAACCAGCCAAATTCTAAAACAAGAGAATGGAAATTTAATAAATAAAATATCATCAAATATGCTTTTTCCTATGACAAAGCTGTTGTTTTACAGAGGAGTTTAAGAACTTTCTGTTAACTTTCTGTTAAATGGCAAACAGCAAATGCTAAGTAGTTATCTTAGCAGCAAATGCCTATGATGTTATACCTATTTGCACATTTGAACTCCTATCAATTTAATCCTCCAAGTCATTTTGATCAAAGACTGAAATGTAGAGAATTTGCTCATTATTTATCCATAAATAAGTGAAAGTAACTTGTCTGTAACTTTGTATATAGGTATGATTTAACCATAAAAGATTCTAAAGTAATACCTTTGATAAGTTAAAGATTTCTTGCAATTAAGTACAAGACCAACCAACTGTGACTTTAACATTCATTCTCATTCTGGTTGCTTTACTGACATAATAAAGCTTCTTCTGACATAATCTTACACAGACTTTAAGAAATTGTCTGAGTGAGGACTCATAGAGGAAAGTCCCTTAGTTATTCACAGGTCAACTTTGAACTAATACAACAAGATTGATATGTACGGGGCAAGGATCTACACCACCCATTTCAACCGACACAAAAAATGAAAATTAGTTAATGTAATGTAGTAAAGATGAAATAGTATACTTTATATACCGTATTGGACGATCACGGAGAGATTTGGAGATCAGAAAATAGTACGTAGAGCATCATAACACACGTCTCTTGTTTGCTCTGTGCCTCTTTGTTCATGCTATATACATGCCCTTACCTAACACCGAAGGATATCACAGTTAATAGCTCACAAGCTTGCATGTCATCCTAATTATAGACCTATTTTATAGCCTAAATATGCCTCAGAATGCACTACATATCATTCTACTGTAATTCAATTCACATGCAGTTGGGTGCTTTCAATGACCCCGTTGCATACACATTGTTACTTTTAAAGTCCTGGATCAACCCCTGCCACTGTAAGTCACAAGTATTGGAGAAAGTGATCAGAAGATGTCTGGGATGCAGTTTCACAATCAGTTGGAGAATGTACTGTAAGTAACAGTCTGCCAAGCAGCAATAGAAGAATAACAAAGTAACTAAAATACTTAAGCTGAATAGAGGTCAGTTAAGAGAAGGCTTGATGCACGCTACTGAAGCCTTCATCAATTATCACCACCAACAAGGTTTCATATGAACAAATGTTTCTTATTAGTTTTAGTTACAAGCATAAATTCTTTAACATGAAAATATACTCACATGAAAGGAAATAAAAGGAGTGGCAAGATTTGAATTGCTCTTCCAGTCCAATCTTCAGGAACAAAATAAAAGTAAAAAACCAAGGCCATTATGAAATAAACAATAACAGAATACAAAACCAGTGTTCCAACATATTGCTTTTCCAATTCTCCATCTCGCCTCTTCAACCGCAAGAGGCTAGAAATTTCTTTATCAATCCGTTCTAACTCTTCCAAAGTAGATGGTTGTTTCTGTCGGAAAAGAAAGAAGTAGAGTAGACTGGTGTTCCAGAGCATGGACACAAATGAAACTTGCTATTAAATCCAGTTGTTATAGAGCCTATGTAAGAAAGTATTTTCCTGGAGTACATGTCATTTCATCATAGATACCGAACATGTCGGATACTAAAAAAGGTTGGTTAGAATGTTTCTAAATAGAATTTAGAAAGAATATATAGGCCTAAGAAATAAGTTTACATTTTGTGACATGTCATTTGTCCATTCTCACAATTTTGGCTTCATAATAAGTACACTAAGGGTCAATTTACAGTACCTCCTTACAGGACTTTCCTTCCTTGAGAAAGAAGCTCCCTCAAATCTCTAGTATACTTAGAGCTGCATTCTGTTTACTGGCAAGTATTTGTAACTACAAAATTAATGGGGGTTTATGTTTTGAGTGTAATGTATTGTGACTTGTGGTAAAATCTTCCTTGCTTTTGCCACATCTTTTATAAACTTGGTAATTTTTGCATTTCTAGCAACTCCTACTACTTTGCTTGTCTTTCTTGAACCATGGGGCATATATACAGAATGCCTTGTGGCTTCCTGCACATGAAGTGAAGCAGTCTTGTAGAGATAGCAAAGCAGTTGTTTAAGTAGTTACACTATACGATATACCACTGCTTCCCCCTTTCTCCAACATCCTTCTGCTTCCTACTGTAAAAAGGAGTGAGAGCATTGTCGTCATGTGATTAAGGCAGTGGACTTGTGATCTTAGGCTTGCAGGTTCAAGTCCTGCTAAGATTACTACGTTGTGTCCTTGGGCAAGCCACTTTATCTCCATTGCCTCTCTTCACCCAGGTGTATAAATGGGGATCTGTGCGACTGTCAGTCGGGCGCTGTTTAGCTGCTGCCATATGGAGGGATTGTCTCTAGATGTTTGACATGTTATTATTGACTAGTGTAATATTGTTAGCCTACATGCCCCTTGAGCACCTTTATTGGTGGATATGTCTGTGCCTTATATATCTTCAATATTAGTATTATAGGAGTTTTCACATTATGATTAAAAATGTGATAGACCTACTTTTGATAGAACTACAGTGATAGAACTACGTGATAGAACTACGTGATAGAACGATGTGATAGAACGTGATAGAACAGTGATAGAACAGAACTACGTGATAGAACTACAGTTTGATTGCTTAGCTAACATGTATTTTTCATCTTTGATCTTTTACAATATGGAAAGTTATGTGTTGAACTGAACATTGTGTAGCTTTGGTCCTATAGTAGTCCAAGTCTAACATTAAAGTCTCAGTACGTGTTTGCCAGATTTTAAACTCCGACCTTTCCAGCTTACTGCACTAAAAGTTCAGTGAAAATGATATCGTTCATTGCAATTTTCATATCTATATTCATTGAGTTATCTATCATTAAAACTTTTGAGCTGAATAAAATTCGCCAGATTTATTATGGAGTCCATAGATTCTACAAACTTCAATCAAAATTTGCAAGCCCCACCCAACAGATCATGCCCCAATCAAATCTCTATTTTTGTTTACAACCGTTAGGCCTACAGTAGGCTTACTTTTACTGTTTTGGCTAGACTGTCTGTGGTCCCATGCTCTTGTATCTTTTTATCGGTCTTACCGATGCAACTTGCGAAATTGTGTCATTTCCTTCCATTGCAATGAATAAACAGATGTTTTCAGACATTTCCTTTGGGAATTGTAAAAAGTATAGGACTGCTTTACAATCTTGATCAGGCCACATGTGTAGACTACTTTGTTTTCATTTGTGTAATGAGCATGCTGACATGGGCGGTCACAGTGATTTTTTATGGTAAATCATTCTTGCCATAAGGGCAACAGAAATAAATTTCTTTTCTTCGATTGCGACAGCTCTTCTCCATTAAACCCACCTGGCCAGAGTGCATTTAGAATAAGGACCATTGAATTTACTTCTGAAGTTTGTTTTCTGAAATTAATTAGCAAACACGTATTGAGACTTAAATTACAACTTCAAAGGACTGCATTCAGTTTTTAAAAGGTAAACTTAAGTAAACAATGTTATGTTGAATCTGTGTATTAAGCTGCAACATCTAAAGTGAAAAGGATTTACCCAATTTTAAATTCCTTAGTATTGTTTTCCTGTAATATTTCAATCTGTTCTCTGACTGCATAATTAAATGCTCAACAATTAGTGAACTGCCATGCTGGACATATGGCATAAGAAGAATTATTAGGTAAGGTCTAGGCTAAACACTAAAAAGATAACCTTTTTTACCCTTATTGGTTAAAGCTTGACGAAAAAAGTATGTTATCTGTCGTATATACATGCATTACGTATACATATCTATCCAAATAATTGGACAAGTCCAAAACTAGCTTAGGGTTAGATCAAACTCAGCACGATTTTCTTGTTTCGCTGAACTACCCCCAACTATATAGGCAACATACTGCAGGAAAGGAGTTGCCTGTAGCCTTTGTAAAATTGTAGGCCAGGCTATAGAGCTAGATCTTGTGAAAACGTTCAACGTCGTCATCACATTTACAAGGAAACTTACCCGGAATCTTGAAATAATTTTCCCCATCTTAACCCCCAACTATCACTATCAGGACATAACCTGGGTAGTGATTGGTGCAGCACCTCATGCAATGTCACTTGTTGCCCAGTATAGTCAGCAATTACTTGTAAATGTACCGATCAAACGCGCGCAGTAATTGAGTTCTTATAATTTTTTTCAACAGCATTCTACGTATATAGCGTTTGATAAGTTTTTTTTTTGATGGCCATGGCAGTGCGCTTACACCTGTAATAAGGCGAAGGGATAAAACTCTAGTTGGAGCTAGATGAAGGGTCGGTAGTGGGCAATAAATAAATCTTGGAGCCCTAACAGTAGCACAGGATGGACCTACTCTTAAAAAGTAGGAACAGTCTACATTGGTCATTTTTTATGTTGAAATAAAGGCCTTATAATGATATCAGGAGGCCGTATATACCTCACATAAACTCCCAAGTCCCAGGTCATTGCAATGTGTAGGCTACATATTCTGCGATTCGCATCGATAAAGTTTTGTAAAACCTCGCGGGCTGCCCGAGGACCGCATGCAGTCCTTTGTTTTATAGCCCCCCCCCCCCCACCCCGCTACCCCTCCCTGCGCTCTACATAGTTTGTCGGATACAGTGATGCCGAGATATATCCCTATTACATTAGCCAGGGATCGCTGTCCATACAGCAAATGTTGTAGAAAGATAATTCCAGTAAAAGTATTAAGTTTGAAGTGGGAAGGTGTTGGTCGGTCGCATATAATTTCGATCAGTCCGGTACTGGTAACATGTCTACGTGGGTTAGTACGAAGAGATTTTGAAAGCATATCAAAACGCATTGAGCTTTCCGTTCGATAAGATACTGAATGTTTTAAAATTCTGACAATTGTATTTAGATTAATAGTTGCTGACCAGTCCGGAAATATCTGTCAATGGAGATTCCTCTTCAATCTTCATTTGAAATGAGACTATTTACAAATAATGGGCTTTTAATCAATTGTTCCCTAATAAGAGGTTGTATGAATTGTTCAAGTTGAACAAAATATTGCCGAATGTGTACACACCACTTGCATGTCCTTTTCTAGGCCTATAACATTATCCCTAATAAGGCTTACCTGCAGTTATTCTTACAGGTCCTATAAAACTACCAGCTTAGAACTCTAAAGATAACATTAGAAAAGTTGATTTGATAATTTATTATGCCATATAATCATTAATAATATATCAAAATTTAAAATAATATCAATTATGCAGCAATAGCTAGGCTAAATATGATTATGCAGCGGCTGATATAAGTGGGGGGGGGGGGGGTGGGGAGGACCAGGGGCACAATAGGCGCATTTGGAACCTACAGAAATGGGGGCCTACAAATGTTACCAAATATTTACTATTTTGAATCTTAAATCGATGTGTAAAAATACAGGTCACTCTCCTCGCAATTTGTGGCATATGTCTGTGGCTTTTGTTAGTACTTTCCAACTTGGAACCATCATAAAATAGGACATTAGCCCTGTCTATGAGTTTTCCAATGCTTGAGTAGTATCGTCGTTGAAGCACCTAACTCATGGGCGGGATTACGGGGGGGGCAAGAGGGGGC
>JAIPMN010002515.1:0-12255 GCA_020650975.1 Apostichopus californicus
CAAATAACTAACACTCATCCTAATAGAACAAAGAAAATACCAATTTCAATACTGAAAACTGCATGTGTTGATTTTCATGTTGGTTTACTGTGTAAAGGCCCACATACATTCCCAAGGAATGTTTGGAAATTAAGCTCAAATGTTGAATGTATCTCTTCCATTCAAGGTTCTGTGTAAATACCAAAACTGCTTTATATCTTAGTTTTTGTTGCAAAATTTGGCCTAAATTTTATGGTTTTGGTATGAGATACCTCATGTATGACAATAAATTATTCCATGACACCTTTCCATTTTCAAAAACGCTGCAAGCTAGTCTCTCTTTTATGATCCTAGAGCACTAGGATCAAACAAACGAACGATGATTGATTTTGAAGCTTACGTAAAAAAAAGTCCATTTAATGTTAAAATTTCAGTGCAAATGTCTCAGGGCATATATAGCCCTAGTCATAAGATATATGCTGTACTGTATACTTATAAACTCAGTTATTTTTAACCCCTTTTTGTCTGAAGACTTCAATAAATTTTTTCTTTCCAAAGCATATCCCAACACTTAACCAATTTTCATATATTTACAGGGAATTATTTAGTGTTTAAATTTATGTTGCATTTTCCAAGGCTAAGAATTCTTTTCTCATTGATAGTAGAACTGGTGTAGAAAACTGTTATACATTTTTACCCTTGTATGGCAGCAACTTCACCATTTTGCATACAGCATTTTGCGATGCGATACCATATAAATTACTCCTTACATTACTGAACTTTCACATCAGAAATCCGGACCTATCAGTGTACTGTATATGTTTCTGGACGTTGTTGTTGTTGTTGTTAGTGGTTAAAGTAAACATGATTATGTTAATCAATCTTTGGGTCAAATAGAAGTTCAACACAATTTAGTACTGTACTTTGCACGAATATTACTATACCACAAAACAAGTGGGGGATTATGTAACAGCTTCAGTCACTATTGTCACGAAAGTATATGAATTTGTTGGATTAATTCCATGAAGCTTTTTCAAAAAGACTAACATCCAAAGTAACTAATACACATTAAGACCTAAAAATTGTACTGAATACCATAACTCAAGACCTGCTTTGCAAACCAGATGATGGAAAAGCTGGGATGGTTATTTAATGAAAAAAAATTACAATTACAATATATATGATAGAAACCATTTAATATTTTAAATATATCACAGTTTTGCGATTTTGTAATACTAGTAGCAGTATTGTGTGGTATCAATCATGACGGTTATGAATTTTATATCTCCAATTCTTGACCGTTTGCTTGCACAATTGAATCCTGATCAATGCTCTGTCATGCAATGTCTGTGGTATTTATATCTTCAATACTATCAGCCATTCTGAAGAAATTCATAAAATATTTTGCCATGTTTTTCTTTGCTCTGGGCACAGTTTAACGTTGCTTCCTTTATTTTTTTTCTTCCTCTCCCTCTTTTTCTTCCGATCCTAGGATATTTTGTTCTATCACCGCCTCCTCCTGCACAGTCAAAAGCCCCAATCTTTCCCTTTGTGCGTCGTTCATTACCAGCTGATGAAGATGAGTCATCGCCTGCTTCATTCCTCCTTGCCGTTGAGATGGGTGAACTCACCGCTGCAGTGTCTTCATCGTCATGTATAGATGCTCATTAAGCCATTCAATAAACCGCAATACATACGAGTAAGAGGAGGTTGTTGCTGCCGTGTGTTTGAATCCTCTGCTGCTGCGCTATATAGATGAGTAAGGTACACCCAGCATGAATCACCGTCCTTGCAGTATCGTGTCATTCTTCAACCTGATAATGATGTTCTTCATCGGGTCAAAATAAATTTGGCGCAATTTATGGAAGGACTGTTTGGGAGCGTTACCTGACGTTGACGGCTGGCTGGTTTCTTGAGGTGATTATCAAGTTTGACGCATCGGATCAGGAGGAATTAAACCGAGATAAACTAGCGATCATTCGTAGACGAATAGATACGACAGACAGGGGCAAAGGTCAGGTCATAAACTGAAATGTCATCAGCAATTCTGACAACAAAGAGATGCCTAACAGGGACTAAATCCCCTCATCCCCTTCCATTAGAACCCCCAGTCCCCCTACCATCACAATATTTTGTTGTTCTGTTGGTTTGACAAGAATCACGTTTTGGCAAACAAAATCTTTCAAAGAAAATAAAGGTGTTTAACACAAATTTTAACAAAACAGAATTGCTTGCAGAGTCTCTATGTTATATATCAATAAAAAACTTGCGCCAGTTTTTCAGTGTTGCATAAGAAGGAAAATCAAAAGACCTTTTACCACTTTCTATGATGCATAACTAATATTTCTTAGCTTCTTGGGAGAGCAGCTCATCAGTATTACAATTTTTGCAGATTAATGATAATTACTTAATTAGTTGAGATCATGGCCCAGTCTTCCTAAAACAAGAAAATAATCCTTTTCCTTATTGCAACCCAAGAGAATTGAGGAGTACAGTAGGTGTCATTAGTCGCCCCCAGTTTTATTTTTCCTTTTCAGTTTCAGCAGTGAATGTATATTAATCTCTGTCATGGGAGATAGAGAGGATGATATTTGCAAAATATATCAACGTCTGATCTGTTTCTAAGAATTTCACACTGGTGAAGTAATCTTCCCACTTTTCATTACTTAATTAATTATCAAGTTACCCCCCCCCCCCATTAACCATCTAAGTACATAAAATTCCGAGAAATATTCACAATCATCATTATGTACAGTTTGTAAGTTAAAGCAAACATGTTTCTCGTTTAAGTATGCTCCTGTTGTTATATAAGCTGAACATTACAAAATCAAACTCGGCTACGAGTGTAGCTAAGAATGTGGCTTGGTTGCTATTGTGAAGAGGTGTTCTTTGGCCTCAACATTCAATTCTTTAATAATAAGTAGTTTTAAGTAAGTGTAATAATTGATGCGCAATATATCATTTCTTTTATTACCTTTCATGAAGTTCACAAGATAAAATACATAGTGGAGGGGAAGGCTATGGTGGGGGTGGGGAGGGGGGGTACAGGAGGAAATGTACCCGACAGGGATTTTGGGTGAGTGGATGTGCAATCACTCTACAAGCTATAAATTTAATATTCCTTATACATGTATTATTTATTGAATTAAATACAGGTATCCTGCTAGATTAATGTTTCTCTTAATTCTTTCGAATAATATCAGAATGTACTGACAAATTTCTAACTTTCATTTACCTGTTCCACTGTGGAGATCTCTACAGTACTACAGAAATAAATGAAAGGGTAAGATTTATCACAAAGACATTATTCAGGAACCCAAGAAACTCTATGATGATGATGCTGATTTATAATATTCTTGACAACACAGTTGATCTATAGTCTGAAGTCACATATTCCTTTATAATTTTCTGCCATTTAATTTACACCTTAGATATCAATGAAGAATAAACTGTTACATGATATATATCAAAATACTGCTAGGATAATTATGAACGATAACTATATATGTGTTTATGTATGCATGAAACAAGTCTGGTCAATTTGAGTAAATATATAGCCTCTGCACTTTATGAAAATATCAGATAAAGTGAATAAATATGACTGATTATACCGGCGCTATATTCTATAGGCAATTAAAAGTTCTCAGCTTGTAACTGTACAGCACACTGTTTATCATACTGTATAACTAGTCTTACCAAACAGATTCACTTGAAAGCATAATAAGGTACCCAGAGCTACAGTATGTTTACTTCTCATGATATTCAAGTAGAAAACTAGTTAGTGCCTGCTGAGACCTGAAGCACTCTGTGCAAAAAGACAACTTGGTAAAATGCAGCCCTACCTTGCAGCCCTACCTTTCTTTTAAGCTAGTCTTTTGTAAATTTCAACTCCTTGAGGACAATCCAATGATATAATCATTGATTGACTCAGCAACAATGTGCTGCTTATACCTTTCACTTAGTCTATTTTACAAACCCATTCACCCATTTCCCTTTTCTTCATCTTAAAAGTCATGATTACTTTTTGACCTTTAAGTGTTTATACTCAAAAGTAGTGACTTGAGTTCTGTTTCCATATTTGGCTGTTACCATGAAGAGCTCTGGTTTGAAATACACTGTTGTGCAGTTTCCTTGCCAGAGGGGTCCTTTCAACAGTTACCCTGTCTGGCATACTCTACATACTTGTGAAGGTTCACTGCTTAAAGCTACCCCCAACATGGGATTTTCATTTTAAAAACTTTAATCTCACAATTTATTATCTAGCAATTTAAGATCTTTAGATTTGACCTGATTAAAAGCTACCATAATATAGAGAAGTGATGTGGTTTATGATAATAAAGGTATCTTTAAGCCAAAGAGAAAATAAATGCTAGTTATATCATGGGATCTATAATTCTCAGAATGGGATCTGTAATTCTCTTCCAGAAGTATACATGTGGCTTTTTGTAAGGATGATATATTCAGAGGTGGTAAAACAATGCATAGTAGGATACCTTGTTTTTAGCACACATATGAAAACTGTGCTCCATGCATCGGTACAGGTATATATTGCACTAGTTAGAAAACAGGGGTGGGGTGATGGGTAGGGGTGGGGGTTGAGATTGAAAAAGGAAGGAATATTGAAGATAAAATGCCTCCCAACTTATTATTCATCTGCAATATTCATCTGCAATCCATAGAAGTATTGCGACCGATGCGATCTTCCACTGAATGTTGATACAATATTAAAAGGGATGTATGTATGACGCTACTAAGTTTGTTTTACTATATATGTTTATCTCTTTTATACAAAATTCAAGATCTGAATAGTGGTCGGTGGACTCTCGTAAACAAGTGACTGGTCTCGAATTTTAACACATTGAAACTAGTTGCTTGTTGGTTTCAAAAGTAGTTTCCTACAGGCATTGATCCTCCAAATTATTCTCAGCCATTTTGGGATCATTAAGAAATATGCAAATGTTGTATCACAGTGTGGATAACTTTTTTAAGAGAGTATTGACTATTAAAATGCTTGTTGAAGTTTGAGCGAAGGTGACCACTAATTGACTATCTAGCATATTGGGTGAAATTCCAGAAATGCTTTTGAAGTCTGTCTCACGATGGTTGAAAATTCACAAACACAGTGTTATGAATACCATACCCAAATAAACACTACTTCGAAGTTGTTGATTTATGTAACCTACAATTTTTTTCCCCTTATATATTTGCCATTTTAGGCTAGCAATGTGGGATCGCCGACGTACAGTCCCTTAGCATTAACTTTCAATTCGTCGTGGATACGATCATGAATAATCGTTACTGGCAACTGGCATATAAATAATCTGTTGCTATGAGAAACCAATTTAGAGCTCATTTAAAAAGCTTTTACTTGCCAGTTAGCATTTTTCAAATGTTTCCCAAAATAGTTGAGCAAAACCCCTAAAATCCTTTGATTGGTTTTTTGAGAAAATCCTAGCACTGCTGTAGATCTACAGTGATCTAAAGGAGTTTGCTTTCTTCTTCCTTTTTTCCTTTTCTTCAGTTTTGTTTTATGATAAATTATACAAAGTTCTATTGACATATATTGCTTAAATGCTGCAGTCTGTTAGATTTTGCCATGCCCAGGTCCTTGTGTTTTAAATAATGCAGCCTTTCATTAATGACTACGGAATTATTCAACAGCGTGGATTGGAAGTGAAAAATAAATCAAGAAATTTGAGAAAAATGTTATATATATATTTTTTTTTCTATATTCAAAGTTTGTTCTTTTGGGAGAGGAGACCTAAGGTGATAAGGAGGTGTTGGGCAAGTGTAACCCAGAATATGCACAGTGTGTCTGTATGTACTTTATTCAAATTCGTATACTCTTGTATATAAGTTTTAACATTTACCATTTTTTCACAGGGAGTGTACAGTGCGGTACGATAGCTTCCAAAATTCACACTAAATCCCAGAAGTTCTCTAGAAAGAGTTAAAACACACCACTTGCTCAGTTCAACACAACTTTGGGCACAAGCTCTCCCCCCTTCCCCAATAATGTCGGTACTCCATTTCAAGTATTCCATATTAGACTAGGTGTGACTGTATCCAAATTGTATACCACCTTTTTCGTTGTACAAAGAATGATATCATGTCTAGGATTTGGGTGTTAGCATCTTTCTGTCTTTCAAAACCACATGAAGTGAATGGTACATTAATACTGACAGCATAGGTCTGACAAAGTCTTACAGTAAATTATGTAATGATTGCAACTTTGCATTATAATTTAATGCAGTTAATATGTGGCATGGATATTCACAGTGTTACCAGGTATAGCCCAATATATGAATTTGACTGCAGTATGCTTTCCACCTGGAATTACAACGGACTACATAAAGAGAAGCGAAAGGAAACTGGTTTAACGTCGTCATGCAGCCATCGAGTGAAGTAACGTACCTAGTGAAATACATGGAATAACTACTGTAGTACTGTACACTTTACTATCGCCATCTTGTGAAGAAGAAGAGTGATATGATATATTGTACATGCTAGGCACTATGGTACAGTAGTAGTCTCATTTCTATACGTGATATTCAATTACACTGTATAGAAACACAATGCCTTAGACTGCCGCCATAGGGGTAACACAATCAAACTTCATATCGTCATTATATTGTTATATCTAATTAAAAAAAAAAATTATGAACAGTTTATGCTGAAAAGCCCCCACAATTGTCAGTTCCCCCCCCCCTCCCCACCCCACCCACAAGCCCTGAGTTGGGAATCAGCCAACACATTTCCTTCCAATTTAAATCTTGATGGTTTGACAAAAACTGCAGTGACGTAGTTAAATACATTGTTACGACACTGTAATCAATAGAATGAAAGGACTCTCATACATGATCATGAATATTCATGTTACCACTTTTGACCTAAAATAACCCTTTTCTTTTTCACCTGAGTTACAAGTGGCCAAAGTCAGCTTTTGTCCACTGAAGTTTACAATGCACTCAGTCACTATTCTTTATCTTTCTTCAATCTAGGGGGGCCTCTTACATATTGACCATTGGTGTGTGTACAGTGCATTATTCTGAGGACAGGGTCAGGGTGGATTTGAATGGGTTGTTTTTGAACATCTCATCACTTCAAGATCTAGACCTTGGAAAGAATTAAATGTTGTTTCTGTTTGATGGGGACAGTAAAAAGCTCTGCAAACAGCTTTGAACTTTTGTGATACTTACAACAAATACATCGGGTAAAGCCTGCAGGGGTGTTAAACCGGCCACACAAAGTTTAATACCTGTTAAAAAACAACAAACCGTCCAGGGTAGATCTATTTGTGTGCAGGATTAAATGGATGAATTTCCAATTTCTTCAAGACAAGAGAGCTGACCACTTCTTAAACAGTTAATGTTTTTCTTGTAAGGGGTATTAATCAAAATGAGACTGCGATTGACCAAACTACTGTATGAGACCCTCACAGACATTTCTTCATCAAGTTGAATATTAATTAGTGAATGAGTAGTAATTACAAATTTTAGTTTCATTATATTTTCATGGTTTTTTGCCCAGTACTAATTACTATTTAGTGATGATAATAATATTAATACAACATTTAACATACATAGATCTACTTCTTGGTCGATCATGAAAGTCTGAAAAATTCAATATTTTTGCTTCAAGTTCATTTACTTGCAATGAAACTTTAGCTAGTCAAGGGTGGCACACTAATAAATCACAGGAATGTATGTTTATACACACGCAGTACAATTTTAAGGGAATTAAGTACAGTTTACCGATGAGCAGCTGAAAATTTATCAAGATCATTTCAATAAGATTGCATATCAAACTCTCTCTGTAGGTACTTGATAAATTTATCGCACTAGTATGCCTTGGTCCCCTTCAGAAGAACAAGCTTGTCTACACTTTGTAATAGTACTGTTACATCAGATTACACTTGACTTCACTACTTCACATTTAGATGTTAGATGTACCTGCATATTATGTACCTACAAGTAGGAGATCATTTCAAGTAGGCCTGACGTCTGAATAGAGCTACACTTCTACGTATGTCGTAAGAGATTCCTGTGCATGATCATTGCTGTTTTATGTCAGAAGTCCAACGTCTCTGTCTGTCAATGTTTACAAGTCACTGGGCCAAATAATAAATACGTATAAACTTATAAACACATCCCCTCCCCCAACCTTCCCCAGAATAATTAAAAGGAATAACATTCATGGACACTCCCTCCCCCCCCTCCCCACATGTATACTCTTATGCAACCTAGATTTAACCATCTATTAGACATATGACAACCCCCCCCCCCCCTCATAAAGGTCACTCTACAAGGAATTGACCACGACTACTTTATGCTACACTAGGGAAACCAAATATGAGTGACCTACAGATTTTGGAAAGTTCAACAAATTTAATGGTCATCCATATCTAAATTTTGATACGCAATTACTTCCCTGTTCCCAGATTACAACTTATTTTCTCCACTAGATCCTATACCCTCCGTCACACAAGCTCTCGGACAGACTTTGAAGAGAGCAAAATCAGACAGCCAATGATTTCTGTGAAGACCATTTATGCTGTTACAGTTTGCAGCAAAATGAGTAAAAAACACTGTTAATTATCAAATGTGACCATTAGCCTATTTTGTTACTACATTTCTAGCATATATTTGAGAACTAATGTCATTCATGTTGAAATTTGGAAGCCCATTGCATATATTCAACTACAGAAAGTTAAATAAGAGGTGCAAAGAGCAAGCATGTCTCCAATATATCTGATGCAACTCGGAGGCCTTTCCATCTTGACTTCCCTGTGTATGATTTCCCTCTAGATACATACTTTGAAAAACATTCTTCCTCTCAAAAAACAGTAAAAAAGAGTCTAGTATTTGCGTCTTAGAGCTCAGCTTTATCGGCAGTCTTCATTTTCTTTCCTGCTGGAGCAGGTTGACTGCAAAAGCTTTTGTTGGGATTGGCACAGGTGCATGACTCATGCAAAATCAATACTTGTATTATTCCAAGAGAGGGAAGGAGCGTAGGGGAAGGTGGAAGGTAAATAATGTAAGTACCGTAGCTACTTAGCCATTCTTTTGGAATGATGTTGTACCTTATAAAAAATAAAAAGAAGGATCTACATAGAGTAATGCCGGAATCATTCTTTGTCACACCCCCACCCTGCTTCCCTTGTTCCCCCCCCACCCTTTCCCTACCCCAAAAAATGTTGACAAGTAATATCAAATTATGATATTTCGAGCAATATAGTCATATATATTTTTTACTGAATTGAATACTGCTCAAGAGTTGTCTACTGATGGTAATTTTAACAACAAAAGATATTATCTGCCTGCATGGCCCTTAGATTTGCGCACTCAAGTTACTATTTACTTCAACATTCTTAACCTTGAATTTATTGTTTCGATGTTACATTGATGAGACATTCAAACTATACAGTCATACCTTAGTTTCTTGTATGGTGTGTTTGTGGGAGAGAGGAGGGGGGGTGAATATGGAGGGTAGATAAGGTCAGAAATGTTATAATGATGAAATACAGAAATTTGTAAAAAGACGGTTTATATACTATCTGAGTGTCTTTTGGTACGAATAATTGATTCAGATTAGTTAAAAAAGATGGGAAAAAAATTTGAACAGATTTTGACAGGCTGTTCAGGTTGAGGATTAATTTAAGGACAATGCTTGAATAAATTAATTGCTGAGCCATACTTGGAGAATTGCTAATCATTTTGTCATTTATAAAGTTGCAAACAAGGCAATACTACACAAGTTGTCAAATTCTGCAGTTTGATCTGATCTACTAAAGAGGAAGCTGGTGGACCGTAAGGGCCATCATTATTGGCCCCTGATTAAAACATGCACAAAAATTGCTGGAAGTTCTCAAAAATACTTATCCAGAGGCTGTGATTCTCCACTCCATTTCCAGGCAGAGAGGAGGTTTTAGTGAGACATTTAAAACACTGAGGCAAAACACTGAGGCTGATAGTGTTTGTTTGAATCTGAGTTTTTTAATTTTTTTATGCAAGATTTAAGTCTATTAAATTGGTAAGTAAAAATGCTGAGAGTTATAACAATGCAAGTTACAACATGCATTTGACAGAGGGGGGGGGTGTTAAAAAAAAATTCATAACCATTACCATTTTATTGAACACCTGTCCTGGAGAAGTGGATTATGCAATGTTTGTGATGTTAATTGGCTTTAATTCTTCCAAAAAAAAAGAGGTAAATAATGTTTCAGGCATACCGAACACCTACTTTTCAACAATGTATTGACTCATATAAACTAAATAAATTAAAAGGATGGTTTTATACAGAGCCCAAATGAGACAAGAAACTTCAACAATGTCTAACCCATAATGGACATGGAGGATCATGGGACCCACTCTACAAAACCTTTATTTCCTTTACTAACCACGATAAAAATGGATGATATCAGATAAATGCCTCTATTTCTAAACCACATAGGTTTCTAAAACACATGTAGGTGGGAAAAATTCCTAATGGAAGTGTAGACTGTGCCACTGAACTACACACAGTTTGTAGTGTGGTGCAGTAAAGCTGAAGATACATTTAATTTACAGAAAATATTCCAAATATTGGGACTGGAAGTATCTATATCATGATAATTTTGCCAGTTTCACAACATTTGAGTAAAAACAATATGTATACTTTCCCAGCAGAAGTAGCAATAATAATTAGACTTATTTATATCACATATAATATCGCTTTGTTGCTTAATCAGTGATGTAGTTGGTAAATATGTTCTTCTGTGTTACAGCTCAACATGAACAGTCTAATAGTAATAGCCTAGCCTTTTTCCTTCACCCTCGATCTTCTTGTGCTGTCCATAAATAGGCAACTATTCGTGATTCCCCGCATACCATCAAGAGAGAAAAAAACATAATTCTTTTAATATCGAGCAGATGACAAAGAAAGTATCATATGATCGCTGCAATTCCCTCGGTACGAAGGGAAACCCTCTAAGCTAAACAAAGAAATTCCTTTGTCAAAACGGCCGCCCAGGGAGCACCCACAAAAATGTCGCGAAACTAGTAGACAATGAACTTAAATCCAACAAAAGCAACATTTTCAGTACTTTAATAGCTAAAATTTTAAATTTTACTCACCTAGTTCGATCAAAGATCTACGAAGCAATACGAAAGGTTTTCCTTGGCAAGTAATTCTTTGCCCGCTTACACGTAAAAACCCAACGTAAATGGAAAATTCAAGGCTATCCTTGAAACCGGTATTCGGTAGGCTTTGAACTTCGTACACCGTGGCATGTAAACAATAACACAAAGCAAAGTTATCGGCGAGAAGGCCAGGCCTGATGGCAGCGTGGAATAAGCTTTGCCTAATTTACATAAGAACTGGATCGTTACATTAGTTAATGGGGGGTACGTGGAATTACAGTTGCCCAAAATAACCGTTACTCTCAACTTTGTTTGGAATAAATCACAAGATAGTCATAAACAGTCAAGAACGTAATGTTTAAATAAAATTAACGTAACGAAATGAATTTCACGTCTACATTGTTTTGCTGTTAGTTTTTAAGATAACATTAGCCCTTTCATACGCAATCGAGAACAGCGTTCCAGGAAAAGGCTGGTTCACACTAAATCCTTAACGTCATGAGTAGGTGGGCAGAAAAATCGTAGTCTAGTATTATGCTTTAATAACACGGTACGTTATGTTATGTGATCAATTTCCTATTCTATGATGATCGTTTTCAACCGATTGATTTTTCTATGAAATTGCACAACGTAGATAATAGCGAATTCCGTAATTTATGAGAAAATTCGCTGATGGGGCTTGAATGAAGTCGTTTCTTACCAAACCAAAGAACACACATGACACGTTATAATAGCTAGTGTATTAAGTTACAAACAGAACAAAATAATCAGGTTTGCTATACCACGGGACTCTCGGCTGATCCACAAAGACTTTGTAAGAAACAAAAAGACGAAAACTGTTTGAAAAAATGTCAGGTTTTCCCTTCCCGTGACCACTATTATACTACATATAGGTTCACTTTATACCACATTCGGGAAGTGATAATGCCATTGTCGACATTAGTTTTAGTTTTATGGAGCCTTTCATATATTTGGAGAAAGATTTATGAATTCACAACGTTTTCCAACCAGTAACAAAGTACAAAAAAAAAACTGGGTTCAAGTTAAGTACAGGCTTCAACACGTTTGGTTATATATATATTTATTTGTACGCATGCAATATACCGGTACGTAAGTTGTAGTTGTAGGAATTAACCTATGGCTACATGTAAACGTG
>JAIPMN010002516.1:0-15060 GCA_020650975.1 Apostichopus californicus
TCTAGAGATCAAACATGATGATTACCAACTCGAAATCATTTGTGATTCCCAAAGCCGGATCTCGAAAGAGATACTTTGAACAGACTCTGTTAAATGAATGGAGGTTAACGACACTAAGGCAAATGAATATATATCATTGAAATTGTGGTGAGTTAGAAAATCCAGAACAGTGAAAAAACTCCAGGCTCCACCGGGATTCGCACCCGGGCCTCCCGATTTATATGAGGACACCCGTGACCACTAGGCTATAGACGCTGATATATATCCAAATAAAAACGTCTGGGGCTTCTCCCTCTGGATCTCCTCCATATGGAAATTAAATTTCTCTCTCACACACATTTGTTTTGT
The DNA here is from genome assembly GCA_020650975.1 of Apostichopus californicus. Classification (NCBI taxonomy): domain Eukaryota; kingdom Metazoa; phylum Echinodermata; class Holothuroidea; order Aspidochirotida; family Stichopodidae; genus Apostichopus; species Apostichopus californicus. The sequence continues at coordinate 349 of JAIPMN010002516.1, forward strand.
ACTGTTAACTCGCTATATACGAGAGAACGAGGACTGAGAACTGAAAATCTAAATGCACTGAAGCTTCTTGGGGTCGTGCACTCCCAGCCAATAACAATCTTCCGCTTTTGTTGGTTAATTTTCGAAACGTTGTTCGGCTAGCCACTGCAGTCACTTGCCACAAATTTGAATTTCATGGAAACTCTAAAATTTCATAACTTAAAAGTTGGTTCACCGATGAGCCTGGTGGGAAATGGAAGGGGTACGACATGTTCCCTGGCCAAAGCCACGAACCAGCCGTAAAAAAAAGGTCTGGTGTACGGAGCAGAATCCGAAATGAAAACTTACACACAATGGAATCATCTCCATGACTTTGACGCAGTGGTTTATTGAACAACCCTTATATGTAGATTTGCAAACGGACGCCGTTCCTGATATGAAATAGATAGCGGCGCAACAACATAAGCCCCACTTCCCTTCAGGTGAAGTGGCAGCCAACTTGTAAAGATTTGTTCACACATGTGGTGCCTGATGATTAATGTTTTTCTTTCTGATAGAGTTAAAACGCTAGCTGCCGTGTTCCTTATTTTCTTGTTGAAGTGGTGCACACGATCGTCCTTTTGGTACTCCATACACCCCGCAGGCATTTCTGTTGTCGAGACGAAAAGTGACTAAGGCTTGGATGCACTTAAAATTAGGTACTCGCGTTGGCCTGCTGATGTTTGTTAGAGGAAATGAAGTATACAACGAACACCTTTAGATATGCGTGACTTATAAGTCATCGACGCAGTGAACATGACACCAAGATCCCTGGCTTGAGAAATTTAGTGATCTCCGAATTGACAATTAATAAAAGATGTTGAGATTACATAAATAGTGAGAAGAGTCAAAGTGATACGTTCAGTCTTACACTTGTTCATTTTCAACTGTTTTTAGAAACTGCATTTTCTTTTTGATGCCACAAAAGTAAGTATACGAGGAACGGACGATATGAATTTGTATATGTACGGAGGCAGCAGTCCTTCTGAGAGTAGCGCAGTGAAGATTAGTTTCGTATCTTCGTCGAAGTAATCATTGGTAAAAGTGCTGAGTGACGTCACCATCGTGACGTCAGAGAAATGTACTGTACAAAACTCTGACGTCCAGAAAAATAAACTATAACCCACTACGTCACGACCACGCCTATTTAACGACTGTTCACACTGCTAGCGACCTCGCGTTCCTGTAAGTGATTTCTCGTGGAGTTGATTCGACAAATAAGAAATATTGTAGAAAAAATAAATTCTATAAGCGCACTCAATGACGTTAAAGTTTTCTATGTCCCATCTGCAGGGGCCATCATAGCATCAACAAATTTAAAATTTGTCTGGCGAAGATACCCAAACTGCCCATCGGATTTTCTTAGCCCTTAGCGTCCTACCTAACCCTCTGCAGTTGATGGTCTATAGATTGCCTTTGACTTCATAGATTTAATAGATCGAGAAATCTTCCTCTCAGCCCCAACCCCCTCCCCAGCCTTAAAATGGGCTCCATCATACCTGAATGCATAAGCGTTTATAGTACATACAGCGTTAGCAGGGTCATTTAGTACTATGGTACATAACACTGTGTGCCGTAAATACCTACGGGGCCAGTTATAAGTTACATTTATTTATTTGTCTCTAATGAAATAAGGCAAGACAGATTGGGTATGTTTGTTAAGTGTGCCGGGGGGGGGTCTATTTCTGCGTCGCCATGTCTTGCATATCACGAACGGTGACGGCTTCAAAATATTTATCCAACTTAGTGTTATCGTAAACGAATAATAAATAATTAGCAAGCCACACTACATAACTAGCAACAAATAATTACTTGTAACGAGGGACGCACATAGGGGGGGGGGCTGTTGGGTGTCGCCCCACCCCTGTGAAAAATAATGATAATAATAAGCAATAAATAACGACAGAGTTTAAAATTAATGCTAACTGATAAGGAATCTACTCACTGTTCAGTAAGTTTTGTTTAATAGAATTCTAGAAACGTTAAAGTCCCGCCACCGCGACGTATTCAATTAGTGGTCTGCATGTGTATAATCAAATTTCGAACGACAAGTTTATGGCAAGCGATGTTATTCTATATAATTAGATGAACACCAATCTGGATAAATATGTTACTTTTAAGAAATATGACCAAAGATAACTAAATAACTGTATCCACTCTCAAACCCAGTCCCATTACATCGAGATTGTAATCGTATAACCATGACGAGCATACCCTATACTTCAAGTGTGTATCACGAGTCCCTTCATGCGAAGGGAATAACTATACATAATTGTGTTATGGTAACGAATACAAAAAAACGGTAAGCAATTATTATATAAAATAAATAACATGTAAAGTTATAGTTAACACAGTTAAAGCATGGTTTAATTAGAAATGTTGTGTAATTATGATTTTAGTAGTCCTCTTACACTGTAACGACACCAAGAGTTGAGGCAAAATCAATATTTCTACATACATATTTCTAACAATGTTTGAGTTGATTTGACAACCGATGAACCAAATTGTCAGTTAGATATATTTTACTCGAAAGATAGGCTATGAGTTATTGGTAAATTTATTTCATTAAGTTTATTAATTAGAGCATTTTGAAAACACCAAAACATAACGAGGATTTTTAATTCATAAACTTTGAAATAACATAGTTTAATGGAATATTACGTCGACGGACAATGTGACACGTATCCAGAAAGGACGATATTGAGTCCATGTTGGTGAAGTGAAAAATCCATCTCAGTTCTGTTCCTATCTCTATGTAATGTTGTTTGAGGACTTCGTATTTCGACCAGGCAATAAATATTCATTCCTTCAAGATAAAGTGTCGTTTCGCACACATATGCACTTCATTAAGTTTTAAAATGCTGACTTTGATTTGTTCCTGAAATGTAATAATTTGGAAAATTTGCTTAGCTCGCAGTATACTCTGAACTTAACTCTACATCAAAATGTTGTTTGTCGCTTTAAAATGTGATTTCCTCCTGAAGAAATATATATTTTACATACTGAAGAACCACAACCATTAGAATCCAGTAATTATTTCTAAAATGATCAAATCTGTTTGTTTACAGTTCACTCCCACTAGCAGAAGAAAAAAAGTAAATGATTATGATATTTGAATATTAAACTAGCGTGTGCAAACAGCACATGTCAGTTCGTTTCCATCTACGTAAGGACCACACGGTAAACCACTTCCGCTGCTACCACAACGTCCTTCGGCAACGTAGAACAAAGGCCCGTTAGCGTTATGCGAGGATCTCGGAACTACTTCAGGTGTCTTATCCATACAAACAAACTGGGTACGCTGGTGGTTGTAGAAATCAGCCACAAGGTAACCGGAATATTCGGTGGTCCACTCAGAGTCAGGACACACATTGCGAGCTGGAATCATGAGAAGCGACGGGCGATATGGAGCCCAACAGACAGCACAAGGGACGTTGTTGTCATGGAGATGATTCCATTGTGTGTAAGTGTTCATTTCATATTCTGCTCCGTACACCAGAGCTCTGTTTTGACCGCTGGTTCCTGCCTGTGGTTCATCGTATATCGGTTCTTCAGGCAAACACAGATAATTGGAGCCACTGCCCTTGTGCGTGTAATGTGCACCACCAGCAGTACCACTGTAAACCAACTCAGAAGAAGATGGGCATTCACTTCTTCCCCATCTCACAAAAACAGTTCCTCCCGAAGAGCCATTAGTGGAAGGAGGCTCCTCTGGCTCCTCTGGTTCTTCTGGCTCCTCGGAATCAGTTGGACCATCACCGTTGGATCCACCGCATCCACTCCAGTCCCGTCCATCACGTCCATCTCGACCGGTAGTACCCGATGGACCAGGAGGTCCCCTCGGACCAGGAGATCCTACAGGACAGTGGAAGCACTGCCCTGCATAGAACGGCGGGAATGGCCCTAAGGGGCTGGTATCACTACCAATAGGACCATGGGTATCTTGTTGATCAGCGTTGCGTCGTTTTCTACTTGATTCGTTGTTTTCGAGTTCCCATGCACTTCGTCGTTCCAATTCTTGCAGCCGATCTTTTAATTCACGCAGTTCCTTTTCCACACTGCGTTTAACTTCTTCCTCTTCTTTTTGATTTGGGTAGCCATTCGCATCGTACACCATCGAGGAGCAAATAATCGCCGTCAGAATCAGTGCGGTTAACCAAGATGCAGCCATTTCAATTGACTTCTATACTTCAACAATAATTAACCCGTCAGAACAGAACCAGATAGCTCTCAGTTGTAGAATGGTTTGTGCTGGCAAACTTTTTCATTACCTCAGTGAGATGAATCTCACCTCCTCTTTTAATGCTAGGGACAATGTATTGTGTTTTTACAGACCGGTAAAGCAATCTAAAGTAACCAATCAAAATGTTGCACGTCTAGTGATCTGGGTGATATTCCATATGTCGGTCTCGATTTCATTTACAAAGTATACTTTAGTAACAGAAGACCAATTAGGGGGTATACATTTATCACCTATTCAGTTCTCTCTGATAACTTTATTGTCCTGTTTTACCCTTTTTTCTTCTGTACTTTTTTTACTCTTCTTCTGTACTTTAACAGTACATGGCAAACTATCAGTGCAATATTGAGGACTATACGAAAGCGTAAAAGATGCATGCACATCATGACGACCTACACACATTGCTAACGTCAAAAAATGTAAAATTACCATTTCGCACAATTGCAACCATCAAAATTACCTTTGACGAGATGTACTTAGTGTGCAAAACGTCAAACATCTTGCTACCATCTTGATAAACCTTCAAACTCTTATTACCATTTTGTCGAGGTGTATAGCTTTAAAGAGTTAAAAATCTGAAAATTACCGTATTGCACACTTGTTATCATCTTGAACTTAGAAACGTCAGAAACCTTATGATCTTTTTCTCGAGATTGTGCAAAACGTCAACAATCTGGTTTTTACCGTTTTCCACACTTAGTATACTGGGTGCCAAGTGTGGAAACGATATTTGTTTCAAATTGTTGACGTTTTGACGAGAAGAACTAAGTGTGCAGAACGGCAATTTTCGTTTTTTTTTTAATTTTTGAAAGATGGTAGCAAGTGTATGTCTAGTCATAACGGTAATTTTCAGAATGTTGACGTTTTATTCAAGATAGTAGCAAGTGTGTGAAGCGTTAATTTTCAAATTGCTATACAGTTTCAGTGCCACCATACGGGATGAAGTTCAGACCAGGTCAAATGGCCACCCCCATGTATACTAAGGCTGCCTTATCATCTATATCCCCATCATGTGTATCGTAAAACTCCACAAGTTATAAACACATGCCTTCAGTGTTGGTGCACCTCGACCCGACCCCCCCCCCCCCCCGCTGAAAGGGTATTCTGATGGCTGATTGCTGAGGAAAAGGTACTGAATGTTTCTGAATATTACTTAGTAAGATGTCAAATGAATTCTCACAGCATTTTGTATCGCTGATGCACAATCAAATGTTGTGATAAGTTAAAGGCATCTGGCAACAGCTGAAGTGGATGATGTCATAAGGGCAATTCAGCTTATCATGTTTTTTTTAGTTGATCCACAAAGGATAAGAATAATTCTACAAAAGACATTCTAAGTATAAGAAACAACCCCTCAGGGTACAAGGATAAATATACAAGAAGAGTGTAATAGCCTAAATAAAGCTTTCGAAGAGCATTTGCCCGGATGACATCACAGACCCCTTAATGTTATCCAGGAATTATTGGAATTGAAGGTTTGACGTAAAAGATGTATAGATCTCCGACGCTGACTCAGCTGTACCCAGGCTATGTATAGTATTGCTTCTATTGCGTAAGTTATCCTAAAAACAAGTCTGACGAGAGGGCAATCCATGTAGTTGCACTGAGATCTCATCTGCTCCATAACGGAAGTGATTAATCAAAATTGACCTTTATCCTTGACCCTAAACACCAAAATCTGTATAATGTTAAAATTCGTCTCATTACTCTCTACATATCGTGTGGTGTAATGCCTTTTTCCTACATGTTGACAAGCAAAAAAAATGGCTAAAGTTTGAACTTAATCCGTCTTACAGTTTAGGCGGAGAAGTTCGCGACACACTTTTAAGCACAGATTTGCCCAAAATTTGACCTTTGACCTACATTGACCTCGACCCTTAACAACCACTTCAGTACTACTTTAATATTTCTCCCAACAATTAAGGTAAATTTGAACTTTGACCTCAATTGATCTTTGGCCCCGACCTGAAGCACTTAAATCTATATTTTTTTAAATCTCAGCGCTATTCTTTCCATCTTTGCAACTACAGGTTCTACTCTCTCTCCCGCATTATTCCCTCAGGTCTACAGGTTACACACCAACCAGCACTAGGGACACTCCCTCCAGGACTCCAGAGAGAGTGGAACCTAGTCTTACACAGTACCTCCATCCGTCTCATAAACATCCTCACCAAACACTGCCAATCGTCCTTAGATAGCCTCAATGATGATATCCTGAGGCTGAAGCTTGAACTACAGTCATGCTGCACCGATGACGAATGGACTCAGTACACTAACAAACTTAACTTTTGTTTGTCTCAGCAGAACATGGAACTTACGCCAAGAGATGAGCGTACAGCACTCTCCCCACTGATGTCTCGCAGTGACATTATCATCAAGCCAGCCGACAAAGGTTCTGCAGTTGTCATCCAGGATCGACAGGATTACATCAAGGAAGCCATGTGTCATCTCTCCAACAGCGATATTTACACACTTCTTGATTCTGATCCCACAGTTATTTTCTCCCAGCAGATAAAACAGACCATCACTGATATGAACCAGCGGAACGAGATCTCTAAGAAGGCTGTTTCTTACCTTTCTCCCACAGACTTTAAGGCATCCAGGTTTTATCTTCTGCCTAAAATTCACAAGCCTGGTAACCCTGGTAGGCCTATCATCTCAGGCATTGGGTCCCCCACCGAGAAGATATCCTTGTTTGTGGACCACTTCATCAAACCTCTAGTTCCTCAGATTAACTCTTACATCCATGACACTCCAGATTTCCTCAGGAAATTTGAAGATATCAAGAACCAAATCCCTAGTACAGCCATCATCGGTACTTTCGACGTCACTTCTCTTTACACTAACATCCCTCATGCTGAAGGTATTGCAGCCACGTGTGCAGCCCTGTCTAAGAAGGTCCAACCTTGTCCACCCATCTCTGACATCAAAGTTCTCATGCAACAGGTTCTCACCGAAAACAACTTCACGTTCATGGACAAGCATTACCTTCAAAGACACGGGACTGCCATGGGTACCAGGATGGCTCCTTCCTTTGCTTGCCTGTTTATGTCTAGCCTTGAAGAACGCATGCTCAGTACAGCTCCCTGCCGTCCTCTTATCTGGTGGCGCTACATTGATGACATCTTTTTCGTTTGGACCAGTGATGAGGATAGCCTGCTCACCTTCATCAATCACATCAATTCTTTCCACAGCACCATCAAATTCACCTCTGATTACTCTCACCAACAGGTTAACTTTCTCGATGTGACTGTTCGCAAGGAACACGGTTCTCTCTCTACAGACTTATACACCGGGCCCACAGACACACACCAGTATCTCCATTCTTCAAGCTGCCTTCCCCGTCACTGCAAGTCTGGAATTGCCTACAGTCAAGCACTTCGTCTTCGTCGCATTTGCTCTAACAATTCCTCTTTCATTCGCCATACAGATGCTTTGGAAAAACACCTTACTGCCAGGGGCCATAGTGCCAGAAGGGTGCGTGAAGCCATTCAGAGAGTCCGCTCCCATTCCAGATCATCTACTTTGGCAGTGAAGAACAAAAAGGGACGAGATTGCGACAAAAAGCTCCCCTGGTTGTTACTTTCCACCCAAATCTTCCTCCTCTTCAGCAAATCACCTCTAACAACCACAACATTCTCCCTGAAAAACCCATCATCGCCTACAGACGACCCCGCAACCTACGAGACCTTCTTGTGCGTGCCGCTGTTCCACCTCTAACTTCTAACCCTACACCCATTCAGCATGGTACTTTCAAATGTGATCGTACTTCGAGATGCATCATCTGCAGCCACCATATTGTTGAATCCAATTCCATCACCAGCCACAGCATGCAACTCACACACAAGACTAAGGGTCACATCACTTGCACAACCACTAATGTCATATACCTGATCTCTTGTAGAGTTTGCGGCATCCAGTATGTTGGCGAAACCAAAACCACCCTCAAGAAGCGATTCTATGGTCACAGATCAACAGTCAACACCACGAAGACTGAGACCCCAGTTGGAGAACACTTTAACCTTCCCAACCATACCATTAACGACATGTCCCTACAGGGGATTGAATCCTTAGGTAGCTGTCCTGACCTAGTACGAATCAGCAGAGAGAGACTGTGGATGCAACGCCTTCGCACCATTCAACCTCCTGGGCTCAACATTCAGGAAGGACATGACTAACTTTTCTTCTGTTCCCCCCCCTCCTTCTCCCTTGCCCCCCCCCCCCCACTTCACTCCTCTTCTCATAGCTCTCTTCCACCCCTTTTTTCTCCACACCTTTCTGTCTTTGTCCTTCTCCAGTTTATTCCATACCCCGTTCCCTTAATCCTCTCTTTGTCCCTCTACTGTTTATCTCCTACCTCTCCTCTTCCCCTGTTGGTTTATTTCTTTCTTCTCTCCATCCCTTGTCTACTAATCCCCTTACATCTATCTCTTTGTCTTCACCATGCTCATTAACCTGTCTGTATTCTGTGCGTGTTTTTGACCCTTCTGTTAACTGTTACTTGTCATTTAGCCTTTGAATAAGATCCTGCTAGGATCGAAACGTCAGGCCAACTTACTTTTACACACTTATTTAAATCTCGTCTCATCATTCTCTACTAATTATCGTGTGGTTTGATGCCTCTTTCCTACATGATGTTGACAAGCAGAAAATGGATAAAAACCAATTTTTAGGTTTCTTCACCTTCGACATCTGACCGTTGACGTCATCAATCACGGAGGCACGAGTTACATGGTCAGGCACCTACCCACCAAGTTTATGGACTTACAGTCTAGGACTGCAGAGTTCGCGACACACTCTTGTGCTCACACACACACGCAAGCATCCTCACATTTCTGATGTGGGATGAAGTGCAATATACATTACATGTAGAGAGATGAAATAAATATTTTGGGATGATGTGGGCTGAAGTACAATATTTCATCTCTCTCTATTCATTGCATGTAGAGACATGAGATAAGTATTTGGGGGAAATGAGTTCTCTTTAGTAGAGGATAAATCCTTATAAAGTAGCCTGAGTGATTGCATTCCAAGTTAAATTCGTCAGATTGTGTTATTGACGCACTGTGATAACTAATCATATAGGCCTATATCCCAATATGAAGTTTCTACTGAACAACACATGCTCTATAAAGCAAGAATAATCTGAAATTGTTTTTATATGCTACATCGAAGACTTGAACAAAATCACGAAATCCCTATAGCCCTTAATAGCAAGTCCCTATAACAATTTCTTCCTATTGTAAAATGCCCCCCCCCCCCGGGCATCCCAATGACGTTGAAGTTGGGCCACTAAATTTAAAATTGTTCTGGCGAAGATACCCAATCTGGCCACCAGTTTTTTTCTCCCTTCCCTCCTCCTCCTCTCCAACTTTTTCAAAGTGTCCTACCTATCGTGCTGCAGTTGGTGCATACTCTATAGGTTGCATTTGACTTCATATAGAGGAAAAAGTTAGAAAATATTCATCTCAACCGCCCGCCCGCAAAGCGTTCTCCGCCATCCCTGCTTGCAAATGCTTGTGCAATACATACACCGTTAGTAAGGTCCTTTAGAACTACGGTACATAAAACCTTGAGCCGTACCTATGACGCCAGGTAGAAGGTACCCTTTGTTTGGCAAATGATGTAATTGTTGGGGGGGGGAGGGGTGTCCTTTGTTTCTGCGCCGCCATGTCTTGCATATCACGAACGGTGACGGTTTGAAAAATTTATCCAGAATAGTAAGTTGTTTAATTACATCAAAACACAATATATAACTTGGGGGGGGGGGGGGCTGTTGGGAGTCGCCTCAACCCTGTGAAACTTCAAAATGCAAAACACAATAAATGACGATTGAGTTTAAAATGAATGCTAACTGATAAGGAATATGCTGCACTGTTCAGTATTTTGTTTAAAATAATTCTCGAAACGTTAACATCTCGCCATCCTGACGTATTCAATTGACCTGCATGTGTAACATCATCAAACTTCCGAGGACAAATTTATAGCAAGCGATGGATTTCTTTACAGTTTGAAGGACACCCAATCTGGATACATATCATATTACTTTTTAAGAAATATGACCCAAGAGAGCATCGGTACGAAAACCAACTGTATCCAGTTTCAAACCAAACCCCATTGCAACGAGATTGTATACTGGTATCTAATATGACGCGGTAACGGCCAGTGCGTTTCACCATGGAGGTAAAACAGATTTTTACCTCCATGGTTTCACGAGTCCCTTGGAAAGGGAATAAATTTACATAATAACGAATAAAAGTATATAATCATATGATATATATTATATGTCAAGTTATTATTCGAACGATAAAAGTAATGATTAAAGTATGATATATTTAGAAATGTTGTGTAACTATAGGTTTAAGTTCATCCTCTAACACTTGTAATGACAACAAGAATTCAGGCATATTCGTTATTTTCAACATATAGTGTAGCGAAAATCACCTGGTTTTGCGATAGGTTATTACGTAAGTTACTTCTCGAGAACTTGCACGTTCCGTTGAGCATGTAGAGTCGACGTTTCTGTTTTTAGGGTACGATTTAGTCATGGCCAAGTCGTTTGTAATACTCTTTTTTCTCGAGTGTAACTGTGCATGCCTCAGAGTCCGTTCCTGCCTACCACTAATGTGCTTGCTCACTGTATTTTAAAGTGCCCGAGGATCTGTCCGATACAGACGAATTGGACATTTCTCCAAAGAGGGCGTGAACTTATGCAACCACAAAATCTTTATTCATATTGTTATTTTTACGAAATTGCGTGTCATGTGAGATCATGTTTCTTCCACAGCAATAGCAACCGTCTCGCAGTGTACAAACCAGTCTAAGGCCAAGTGATTTTCACTGCGGGAGGCAGGGCTTGAATAAACATTTTTGGGGAAGTGGGCCCAATTTGGCAAACCTGATTGGCTTCTTCGCTTTTCCGAAGCAAATCTTCCAAAGTCAAAGGAAAACATAAGATAGCTGGGGAGATATGTGCAAGACCCTAGTATCAATCGAAAGCAATGCCGCGGGCGTTCTCTTGGCAGTACAGCAAATAGATACGGGAAAATAGCTTTGTGAAAAAGAAAGGTACACTAAGCTGTTTATACTAGGGTCTTAACAAGACTAGGGTACGTTTGGCCTTTGTGTACGTCAATATAGACTAACTCATTTATTGCACTGGCTTGGCTACCATGTGATAACTCTCGAAACTCGTTTGTGATAGCTATAAGATATGTCAGTTATTGTCTAATTTAATACGCGTTTATATTCGAATTAATACGTGTATATATACGAATAAATAGATGTAAATATTCGAATTAATCCTCATAATGTATTCGAAATAATACGCGTATATATTCGAATTAATACGCGTATATATTCAAATTAATACGCGGATATATTAGGCGGTGTTTGTCCCACATGGCTTGCCATAAAACGTAGTTTATAGCCTGTACATGCATAATAGAGGTAATACATGCCTCTTTTAGACATGCACAACGTAGGAAATCGATAGTCGACCCCATTGGTCGCGGTTCAGACAGGTTATATTAACGACCGTTGATTGGTCAGAGCTTTACTACGGGGGTGTATACATTTCATTTACAAAGTATACTTTAGTAAAGACCAACAAGAGGGCAATCCACGGAGTTGCATATCGCTTTTCGGCCTTTTGGCTAAGATCATGTGTAGTATCTGTTTCCTTTCGAGGGGAATGGTGATGCACACCCGACGATGATCACACAGTCACATTCCCGATGCAAGGGGACTGGGGCTGAGAGCGGATCAGTCGTTCGGTAGTTTGGTTTTCGTGCTCAGGTTGTTTCCTGGTCGACTTTTTCTTAAAAAGTAGTTGTATATAGCAACCACATCATTTGTAGTGCTTGACATTGCCATTATACATGTGAATCTTCCATTTCAATTCCATGAAAATAAATAATATTATCTCAATTTGAACTTGACCTGACCAATGCTTCCGAGAGTCTGCGAGACACAAGAGTTCACCCTGGGGTACCTTCCCACCTAGTTTGAAGAAATTCGGTCCAGCCGTTTTGGAGGAGTTTTTGACACAAAATTGGACACAAACACACACAATAACACACACACGGGCACGTTTTGAACCCGCCCTTAGTCACGGACTTCCGGTCACCCTAGGGTACCCCACCATGGCAACTGTTGCTATGGCAACTGAAATAGCTGTATATGGCCCAACTGGCAAAATAACTACAATATCTGATCCTCCCAATGAGAGCGATGAAATAACAATACCCTTAGTAAGTATGGGAGCATACACTAGTTGCACGCCATCACACACTGTCAAACCGCTGTGCGTTATGTTAGGCTGATGTGCTATTAAAAAAAGAAATAAAGGGCACTATTTAAAACTAAACCAGTAAATTATGCAAAATCGAAGCAATTTATCACTTTACCCATGTATGCATGTAGGCTATTGTTTATGACATTGCTAATCTTCCCTTACATCTAATTGATTGGGCATTCCTAGTACCACATGTGAACCGTTGGCCCCAACAAATGTGTAATATATGAGAATTGCAGTTACACCAGGGAGTTGTTTCCATAACAACTCCCTATAGTTACACATGTCACTCTTAGTGACAATGTAAACGACACACGTAGGATCGTCAAAGAGAACATGATTTTCAGGAACTATTTTGTGTTATAAATTTTATACAACCTATTTTTATACTAACGCTTGTGAAGCTGAAATGGAGAACTCACATTGTGAATATTTTTGGAATGTGTATCGTTTTTCTTCGATAATAAGTGTCAGACTTTTGAGTCAACTATATATTGCTGATAGGCCTATACTATAGGCTAGTAGGCTAAAGATATGGTCTACATATAGCAGGCGCGTAGCCAGGAATCTGCCAAGGGAGGGGCGAAAATGTAGGAAAACTATCAGAGCCGTAGATACGGCATTGCAAACTATGTAAGCGTAGCGCCACCATGATTGGCGCGAAGCGTACAAGACAATTTTGGCTGAAAATGCCTCCCAGATCGCTGGAAATGGCACTTCCCAGGCCTTGTAAGTTGCATCTTAGCATTTTCTCTTTTGAAATTACTAGCGATATCATTAAAACAATTAAAAAAAAATTAAAAATATGCTCAAGGGGGGGGGCGGCTGCCCCCTCCCCCCCCCCCCTTGGCTACGCGCCTGACATATAGCTCAATATGTCTGGACTGTACATAACATATCTATCTCGAAGTAAGAACAATAGCGTATCACAGTGAAGGTACGGATGAGTGACGTCTTCCTACAAGAACAGCATTACTGGCTTTTGATTTTAATATAATAACATTTCGTGTCAACATTTTGGTCAACTTATTGGCCCAATATGATTACCACATACATATATATATATAACTATATGAACAATGGGCAAAATATTATCTTAGCAAAGGTATTAGCAAGAGTTAACCGGACTAATATTCCCTAAAACATTGGTTTACTATATTTACACAACTTCGCTTTGCCCAACAAGTTTAATAGTCTTAGAAACCCAACTTTGTTGGTCATTTTTGTACTACCATGTTGGGATTGTTGATACGGTGACCTACGTTAATTGGTCTTCTTCGATTCTTTGACATTTTGAAATCGAAACTTGCCCAGAGAAACCTTTAAAGGAATGATGTAATATAAAATATCTGTATAATAATGTTAATAATAATAAAAATTGTTTGATTTAGATAGCGATTTATAAAGTTCATGTTGGTCACGTAAGCTCTCTATAAGATTGCGAAAACAAAGTCATAAAAACAAATCCGATACTCTGAGCAAATAATCTCTTTATTCGATCAAATGTAATTTAATATGTACAACGGATAAAAAAAAAATTATAAAACAAACGGGCAAGAGATTTATTTCAAAGACAGCGTAAGGTAATATCATATACCTACCGGCATGTTAATGCTCACCGTTGTTCATTGCAAACCATAGTCTAGCTAGTATGACACAGAGATACACAAACACACACACACACACACACACACAGCTCAGTATTCTATTAAAATATTATAAACTGTTGTTATGAAATAAATAATAAGAATGAAACATGTAAAAAATAATAATCACTAATGATAAATTGTGAATTTGATATTATTATATAGTCCCACATGTTGTTTTTACCATCATGGTATATGGCGTCTGTATAGCCTACTCTATTCATTATCATTTTGCTACAAACTGACTCATATGTACCATATGGCACACACAGGAAGCGAGCCAGGTGCACTTAATTGGATACAACCAAGTTGAAGCAAATGAAGATTAATTAGAAAACAAGCAATTCTGATATGGTAGAGAAATAACAAGCAGTCGCTAATTGATTCAATGATAAATTTAGCAGTCGTGCTCTAGGAGGCTGAGTGGTAATAATATAAGAAAAAAAAGTATTAATCAAAGTTTGTACCGTTATCGAAAGTAACATATGCATTTGACAATATGACAATATATA
>JAIPMN010002517.1:0-19127 GCA_020650975.1 Apostichopus californicus
TTGTACTTAACTTATATTTTTCATTTTCCTGGCAACCCAAACTGATGCAAGCACAGATGTTGGCGCCCTTCAAGAACTATGTTGCACATAGTCAAAAACATTAAACAAATCCCATAGGCTCCTGAATGAATTTTACATTTTGACCCCTTGTGACCCCAAATGATCTTTGACATGTAAATAAAGTACAACTTTTATGACCTATTATATACTGAACACTATGGATGACTTTCATGAAAATCCAACATTAACACTAGGAGGAGTAGGCTTTTTTGTGATTTCACATTTTGACCTCTCTTGACCCCAAATAACTTTTGACCTACAACCTGTCTTCATTTTTTTTTCTCAAGATCTTGATTTCTGCTACAAACTGACAAAGTTTGATGAGGATTCATCAAAGAACCTGCAAACAGCAGGCCTTTGAGCAATTGTTGACGGACAGACGGCCAGACAGACAGACGCATTGCCATGACAATATCTCAACTAGTTGAGCTAATAAAAATGACATTTCATGTCAATCCACTCAATTTTTTTTCATATAAGTTTCTTCATTTTAATTTGTTACTTGTGGTCACTGGCTTGATGAACAACCTTTGCATACTCTAGTGTCCATCATATGTACTTATCTATTCTATGTATACTCAGACACCTACATTGACTGTTGTGTACATGTGAGAAAATAAACTTGACAAACAAACTTGAATTGAGCTGTTGTATACCCTGATACCACTTTTCCAATAATACTCAATATAACTTGCTACACATTGTTACAGAGCAAGCAACTTAGATTTGTATTGAAACATACCACTTGAGTATAATTTCAGGTATCATATTTCTGTCATCAGTGACCACAAATTTCACTTTTAGCTTATTCCAATATTCCCTCTCTCCCGCTCCCATTTCTTGCCTCCCACCCCCCCCATCCCCTCCCGAGTTCATTCACTCCATCCTTTGTGAGATGTTCACAATGCTGAGTGCTACTTCAAGAATTGCATTTTGTCAAGTGCTATAACGCATTTAGCTTCATTAGTGTTGTGACTTCAGGGACAGCAAATAAGGCAAGCTTTGTCAAGTACTTTCACAATTGTGAACAACATTTGAGCTAAACACTTCTTACGCACGGTGATACTAATCCAACTTGCGTCAATATGTGATTTGCTGTACATAATTTTTGCAATTTGCCGTCAGTATATTCTAAGGTGCAAATCTAGCTTCGTGTAAAACATATCTTAAGGTGACCATCACAGAACCGACGAAGGTGCTACCAAAGACTCATTTAATTTTTCTCAGTAAGTTTGCCAACTTAGTCCTACCAAGGCTTAGAATTAAGTGAAACTTTATGGCGAACATTATTTCCACCTAGTTATTCTTAACATATTATTAAACACCTTTTCATGCCAAACTTGAAGTAACAGTAGGAGCAGTATGAATATCATTTTTCTATCCATAAAAATGTAAGAAACTGTTCATACTGTCAGTGCCAGTGCTCTGAAGCATGATATGGGAGGACGGTATAGAGTGGTACTACCATTAGAGACAGATCAAGGTTAGGAACTGTTTGTACTGTCAGTACAAGTGCTTTTGAGCATAATATGGGAGGACAGTATAGAGTGGTTTTAGCATCAGAAACAGATCAAGGTTAGGAACTGTTTGTACTGTCAGTACAAGTGCTTTTGAGCATGGTATGGGAGGACAGTATAGAGTGGTACAAGCATTAGAGACATATCAAGGTTAGGAACTGTTTGTACTGTCAGTACAAGTGCTATTGAACATGATATGGGACCATCATCAGAAAACTGTCTGTTACAAATAATCCATTGTTTGACTATGTTAAAATTCACTTCTGCTTGGGAAATAGCACTCAACGTGTTAAGGAGTATCTTCGGTGCTTGTTCCTTGAAATTCAAGTAAAGGACAAACTTCAAATTGATGATAATGATCGACCATAAAAGCCGGGCATAGAGAAAAAAAAAAAATTCAGAGCAAAACTGACCAATTGACAATGTTCACTACTACAGATACCAAATTAAATTACTTATAAATCTATGTGTAATGTTTAAGATAAAATCAGAAGAAATGTGTGTAATATCAAATCAAGGCAGGAAATAGATACCTAAATTAGATAAAAAGCAAGAAAGGTAAATACCTACCTTTTTTTGTATCATTCTTTTTAAATATTTATATCTTTATAACTGAAAAGGCTTTTTGGATAAACCATTACATGATTGCTGTTTTACTACTGTAAATAAAGTATTGTGCAGCATTTTTAATTTTTTTAAGATCCTTTTTTAGCACCAAAATACAAAAAAGCAGATATATATGAAACCTTTGTCGATTCACTATAGGAATAGGAAGGATTCTAGAAAGAAACACAAAAAAAGAGATAAGATTAATGAAAAATTCATACATGGATCCGTACGATGAACTTTTCCCCCAAAAGCTGTGAAAAGTTTCATTCTGTTTGGGAGATCATTCACTAGACCTCTGGTATTCCCACGTTTAGGCTTGGGGGGCCAACTTTCACTTTCATAATATTGGCGACCCTGGTGGGGGATGCTCTGGCCTGGGGAAGGGGTGTAAAGGAATTATCCCCCTCCCATTAATTTGAGAAATAGTTTTGTCATTATTGTGGTGCTTGGTTGCAAAATAACTTTTAAAGCAATTGACCTACATATTTCACTGTTTTTCCTCTCAAATATCAGCAATTTCTTTTTTTCCTTCAAAAGTTTTTGGTGAACTTTCAAAATTTTCTGGGGACTTAAAGAAAGAAAAGGAACATTTCTGGCGACTTAAAGAAACAAAAGGAACGTGTCCAGCAGCTTGAATACCAGGGTGGTAGATCACAGACTTGAGCAAGTCTAAAAATGAGGAGGCGGAGCCTCCACTGTGTTATGGCTTGAATATATTATATTTCTTATTCGGTATTTGGGTCGAGAAATGCTGCAGCAGCTGCAAAATCCCCTGCAGCAAGGCTGAATTCATATCAAATATGAAATTATCGAGGCAGACCAGTGATGCAGTTTGTGTGAAACAGTTTAACTCAAATGATTATGTCCTACACAGGTAGGATACAAGTTGCTACAACCTAGTTAGCCAGTGCTGTATAAGAGTTTTCTTTGTAGATGTTAGTTCCAAATATTGCTTAGACGATGAGGGTTTCACCTACTGTTTTCGGATGATTTCAGTCATCACCGACATAAGGAGATGATAAACAAAGGGAAATTGAGATTTCAGATGCCTTGATTAGAACCTGACCCTATCTCAAAACAGTCTCACAACAAATAAACACCTATCATTAAACCAGATCATATTTCACAATCTATTTTCTATTCTGAGTTTTTACAGAGTTGAACAAACTCTGCGATACACTTTTTATTTAGTACTGATCAGAGAGTGTGACCCAAGCCATTCAGTGTTTAGAAATCTCATTTGCGACCTTTCCATCTTTTCTTAAAATTTCTTCTGTTATTTAACGGTATCAATCCCTTTTGATCCTTGAGTAAACTAACTCCTTATAGCAAACAAAATCCTCTAAAAAATCTCACCTGGATTCTTTGTGATGTTTTTCCTCTAATTTCTGATGTATGACATCATTTCCTTTATTCATATCATCTGCAACTCTGGCTTTATCCTGCATCCATCTTGTTATCAACTCTGTGTTTTCCTCTTGCACTTTTCGTAAGGTGTTTTCTAAGGTACTGCACATCAAGTGTAGGGTTTGTTGTTCATCCTTGAGAGCCTGGTAAGATACATGTCAAATATATATTTACATATATACATATACATGAATAAACATAATATAAGAAGCAAAGCCGACAAAAGCTACAACTCAATCAATAAGCGTAGCGAAATTTGTGTCCAAATGTCGTCATGGCAACCATTCAAAGAAATCCCCAGACCGCCCCTAAAGGAAATAGTCATCCTTGCAAAATTCAGTGAAAAGAACTTAATGTATGCGTGAAACTCTGAGTTGCAACGTGATGGACTAGCATGTTTATACATATATCTATATAGCTCTGCACCAGTTGTGTCGAGCACTATACTGCTATTACTGAACTTTACATACTACGGTATATATATATATATCTATATATACTCCATTTTCCCATACCCTGTCCAGACACCCACCTGCTTTCACACACAACCCCAAACCCCCCTCCCACACCCTTAAATTAACCCAGATTTTCAGTAAGTAGTTTTCTTGAATTATACGCTCATTCTAAATAATTCTAAATTCTTTATTAATCCTTTACTATTGTTTCTTCCACTAAAAAATAATACAATAATTAAGTTAGTCTTCAGAACTTTTGCCATACTTTTAGAGAGGACATGGGTTAACCATGTAAAGGCTAATTAGAAATTACAGGAACAAACAATAGAAAAAACAATAGAAAATACAGGATTTTTTTCAAGTTTGTTTCATCTTTCACATAAAGGGTAATATTCCTGCCTTATTTTGGTTTGAAAACGCATTAGACTGCATACACTAGAGTAGTGTTGTGCTGTATTACTCACCTCATTAGCATGCTCTTTTTCAAGAATTGCTTTTTCTAAGTTCTTAATCGCATCTTCATATGCGTTGGCTTTAATAGCTATTTGTAAAAATCTGATGGAGAAAAAGAAACAATACTTGATAAAGGAAAATACAATAAAGACTCGAAAATTGATCAAAATATTAAGCACTGTAAGTGTAAAGGTCTTTAAGATAAAACAATATTGGTGTTTGACTTGTTTGCTTTTAAAGGTAAGGATGACAAAATAACTTCAGTTGTTAGTTTGCAGGAAAAACTCTTTTCATCATATAATCTTAATGATGAACACAAAAACAAGGATCGCATGAAAATTGTGAAAAAGAAAAAAAGAACGTCTTAGCCATCATAACAGTTGAAATCACATTGACATTGAAATAGTAACATGCTTAATAACCATCGCAGAGACTGGGTAGGCTGGTGAAAATGAGGCAGAGGGTACAAATTATGTGGAACAGCTACTAAGTTTTTGGAAGGGTGGAGGGAGAGGGAAGTGGGAGGGGTAGGGGGGAATGGGGAGGTAAAGCATAACTTTTCATATAAGGTTACATGTATTGCCATAATTTACAAAGGGTACCTTAAGTGCCTGTTTCCACCAGCCACATCCAACCCCCCCTCCAACAATGCCCCTATCCCCCTCCCCAAAATAAAAACAATAGGATATTATTCTTCCCCCATTGCTACACTATGACACTACATTTTCCAGGATGTTGAGAGTCAGATTACCAACTATACAAATTCTTTAACAGTTTTGAAGAATGCAGTTGGGGGAGCCTTACAGGAAAATATTGCTTACAGTACAAGGTACAAATACCAATGTTGTGTTAAAGCATTGTGTATGGAATGCATCAAAACAGTCAACATAATTCAACATTTCGCATACAGTCATAAACCATTCGGACTGTAGAACTTTGTACTCATCAGCTAAAGCCTACTTGACAATACACAGAACCTGTACATGGCCTTCGCTCTCATTAAACTTTGTAACCAGAAACTGCATGACAGTTGCAAACAGAGCATTTTGCATGGCTGGGCCACGCCTCTGGAATGAGCTGCCAGCTGAACTCAGAACTGTTTCTAGCCTTACAACATTCAAGTCAAAGCTGAAAACCTACCTTTATAGACAGCATTACTGCAATATTTAAACTGTGTATTAAATTCTATTCATGTGCAATACTCCAACAAACTCAAACGTGCATGCTTTTGATTTTTCATACTCATTTATATTGTATTTTATTCTGCATTTACACTACATATTCTGTGTCATATATTTTTTTATTTACTGTTACATAGCGTTTTAGAGCACTTTTGTGGATTTTACGCTTTATAAAATAAATTATTATTATTATTATCATTATTCCAATCCTTACCTGTTTGTTTATTTACATACGATGATCCTTACCTGTCTCCTACACTTATTTATGAACTCTGACCTTCTTAGTTTATTATAGCTAGTAAAATTTTCGCACTCCTCGATACTCCTCAACTGTCGTAACGCTAAAGCAGAGTGGGGTGAATAGTTACAGGAGACAACAAGGTTTAAGAATTGACTCACAGCACCGACTGCAAACTGCAGATATACAAATTGCCGACTATAAATTGCAGATCACATATTGATGTCAGTGCCCCCACTGTGCCACTTGCTGCAATAGTGTTAAATCTTATCTGTTACCGACAGTAACAACTGCCGTGCCCCGCCTTGAATCGAGTTGCTGTAGATGCCTTTTTAATTATCCAGATCATTAAAACTTTCAATATTAAATTAAATCAGGGCTCCAAAAATCGTCTGAAACTCAAGCAAATATCTTTGCCAGTAAACAGCTATTAAGCAGTAGCGAGAACCCAGAGTTGTTTTAATGAATGCAGTTCTTATGAATTGTTCCTGCTTCATGACAAGTCAGTTTGGTATTTTTCTCATACAGTACGTACCTTGCAAGATATGCCTTGGTACCCTTTAAAGTTTTTGATACTTGCCTTGATGCCCATTTGAGAGCTGAAAAATTGTTGAAGTGCCCTGCCATTTCTATGAAATTTCCAAAGCAATATCTAACTTGCCAACTGTTTCTCTAGATCCCTAAATCCATCTTTGGATTGGAGAGTGCGAGCACAGGAGGGCAGGTAAGAATGGAAAGTTAGTAAATATCACAATATACTAACACATCGATGTGTCTGGACATTATCCATTTGCTGGTCTATTGAGATAATTCTACTGATTGCATACTGTACCTTGAAGATGGGAGGCACATTGCATAACAAAGGAAGGATGACGCAACAATAATTTCTGCATTTGTTTTCACTTTCATATTCGTCGGTCATTAACATCAAAATTACGCTAGAAACTGATAACTACAGTCACCTAGTATCAATTC
The DNA here is from genome assembly GCA_020650975.1 of Apostichopus californicus. NCBI lineage: Eukaryota > Metazoa > Echinodermata > Holothuroidea > Aspidochirotida > Stichopodidae > Apostichopus > Apostichopus californicus. The sequence goes on from JAIPMN010002517.1 coordinate 6,896, forward strand.
TTGCAGATTTTTGCTACCAACCATTTTTTCCAAAACTTTAAACTGGATCGTCACCATATCCAAAGAGGAGTGGGAACCTCTTTAAAAAGACAAAAAACATTGGAAGTTTTAAGCACAAGTTAGACAAGCTAACATTTGGGGGAAACACTGATGAACTTCAAATAAAAAAGCAAGTTGTGATGTGGGTGACCCAACATGAAAATGGAGCACAGTTGAGAAGAAGGTCTATGTCCAATAGACAATGAAACTATAAAAGTAAGGCTACAATAGAGAGAAATAGCTGACGCTCTGATCGAACACTGCGAACATAACCATATAATACACAAAGAGTTCAGTTAGGCGTATATGATGTGAGTTAATTAGTTGGTGCTTATACACACAAAGACTCCAATTACTGTATATTTAATTGTCCCAATAAAGTCTTTAAGTTTCAAACAAAAAACTTACTCTGCTTCCTTCGCCTGAGATTGTTTTTCATACTCTTTAATCTTTTCGTTGAGGTCGATGATGGTTTGTGCGTTCTAGAAAGAGGAAGGACAATTTTTTTGTCAATCTTTTCAGTTGCTTTGTGAAAGAGGAATAACTGATGAAGCAATACAGTACTTTGTAAAAGGCAATGTTAACATTTGCACTTTTGGATTCACTCAATCTGCAAATTGGCCAAAGTTTTGTCAGAAGAGTACAGGCTCGTAACCGATCGTGTGATTATTCAGTACACTGAGTACCAGAAAATAAACATTGTTTAGAGACCATCACAATGGACTGCATATAATCAGGCTTCTAAAACTTGAGTGGCCAAAATCGAAATAGAATGAACTAAGGGTATTAAATAAAACAAAGTTCAAAGATATAGATTAATAATTTCATATTTCAGTTCCGTCATACCACATTTATGCGACACCTTGGTTTAATCAAATCATACACATTCAGATAAAAGTACTGAAACCTGTGACAGATAAGCCAGTCAATAACTGTTGATTACATACACTACAGATAAAGTCACTCGGATAGTTAATGCTATCAGTTCTACCTCAGTTAATACAGTCTGCCACATTGTGGGCATTGTGACTCTCGCAGATTAAGGAAATGAACAGGAAGTAATAGAATATATGATCTATCTTTGACACAGGTCAGATATATGCACTACAATGAAAATGACCCCAATATTCAACAATATATCAAGGCTGAAAAGAACAAACTACATACATGCACAACTAATATCTTACAAGATCTACTGAAAATTACCAAGCGTTAACAGCGTTAACTAGGTTAAAACAAAGACTTCAACTGAAACTATTTAGCAACATAGGAGATAATGTTCATAAGTTGACTATTCCTCGACAGGAGATAAGGAAAGGCTGTTCTAAATATACTCCCTGATCCCTCACTCATCCCTTCTTGCTCACCTCCCACACCTCCCACACCTTCCACTTGTCTTCTCTCCCTCCCCCACTCCAACTCCATCCACTTCTTCTCCCCTTTAGCCCAAGAATATGGCATAATTGTCACCTGTCCTTTATTTCGATGTAGATCAGTCAATTCTTCTTGCAGATGGAAAACCTTTCTCTCCAAGACAGATACCTTGTCGCTAGTTTGAGTGACAGGACCGATTCTGGATAATCCATTGAAATAAATAACAAAAATTATGAGAACAGTAAGGGATAAAACGAATAATGAATACGTAATGAAATATGAAGGTTAAAATAGAGATAGTATTTACAGTGAAAACACTCGATCAGACAATTTATTTTATAACAATATCTTCAGACTATCAAAATATCTTCACAATCTACCCAAAGATATGATGTACAGATATACAGATGTACAGATATGATGTACAGATATAATGTACAGATATACAGTATTGCTTCATTGTCATACACCATTCCATAAAATAGCACAGCAGACATTGCAACAGTTATTAATATTTCACACTATCTCATCAGTATTTGCCAATTTATATTTGGAGTTAAGTAGTGAAACTAAAACATAATTTTGGAAACGATTTGAAAGTAACAAAATTAGAGAGAGTATTATATAATGTACTATGAAATACTGCTGTCATACAGAAGGTGTGTCCCAATTTGCCAAAATACAAGTTAAATATAAAAGTTGTTTCAACACTTACCCTGAATCAGCCTTTATCTGCAATTCCAACTTTTCTTTCTTCAAATTGTCCACTAAATTAAGGAGACTCTGATTTGCTTTTGCTTGCTGTTCCAGTTGAATGCTTATCCTTTCATCTGTGAAATTGATGGCAGAAAAAATACAAATGTCTTAGGATTTACTGGCAATGATATCACTTGTGGTGGCAAGCAAATTGATATGGGAAATGTCTATATGTATGGTAACAACAGTGTCAATGCATCCGTCCAAGTCTTTGGCCTCTTTTAGGTCATTCACGATGTCATCCCAGGTCTACATGGAAATTAAAACAGTCTCCGATCTCCAAGCTCTGATCTGCTTATTTTCAGATGCACAGGATAAATTATTTGACATCAAATAGTGTGAATGTCTTAAAACTGACCATATTATCACATACATTGGTACAAACATGTACCTATCAGTTTTATCTCCACAAATTGTTATTACAGTCAAATTTATTGTTTTAATGAAAACAAAATTTGAGAAGTTAGTATATATGTGTAAATAGACACTGTGGTTAATTAATATTATCTAACACTGCAGGTGTGGGGAATAAGGCCCCTTTTGTTACATTAGTAATCTGGTGCTAAAACAAGCCCTTCATTGTTCATCTTAACCTTTTTCATCAGTAGATTAGTCACCAGCCCTGGCAACATGTATTCGCTACTGAATAAGCAGTGCAACATATTATGTAATAGCAGCACTGCTTAGTTGACCAGTGGCAACAATTTATTTAAGTTAAGACAGGATGTTGCCATCTCCTAATTGGGCAGATTGGTTGCTACCCTGTACCCCTGTTTTAGTCCTTCCTTTGATTGTTCTTCCTGTTGAATGAAGAAGCAGAGCACCCTTACCTGCCAAGCAGTGAAGACTACCTTTTGCAGTTGTGTAGGTAAACAATTATTACTGTGTAGAAAGTTCATGTTTGTATAATATTCATCAGAATGCTGTTAAAGGCATTGAAGACTCGCCCCAAACCGTTTGCCGCCATCTGAAAAGGTGAACTTTCCATTGCTTGCAAGTGGAGTTTTTATCGTGTCGCTACAAAATGCAGACATTAATGAAACGTGATACCTTGTTATCTTTTATCTAGACCTGAGATGTCCATCGCTGATATGTACACTGTGTTGTGGGTATTGACTGTAGCTGTATGTACAGTATTGACTGTACACTAGTGTCTAATTACAGACGGTAGCAAGCAGTGTGTGTATTTTCTGGATATGGTGGTGTCTAACACTTCTTTTACACCTCATTCGAAACTAGGTCAGATTACTGGCATGAGATGTTTCTTTGTGTGTGAGTCTTCACCCCCTTTAAACAGTACTACATCTCAACCAATTTTCCAATGACACTTCCTTTGAAAATTAATTATATAAGTGACTGTAAGTGTTTTTATCTTTGATAAGTGTCAGTATGCTTTGTTAATGTGAACCACAACAGAAGGAGAGTCATAAGTAACACTGCCATTTTGTGAGGGCTTAGTCCAACTAGTACCAATGATTTAGCCTCAGGCTAGTTTAGCAAGAAAGATTATTATCATTCCTAGCTAAGAATTGCCAAACATTTCTATTTCAATACAGCATTTGGTTGCTTCATTTCAATTCCTTAGCACAACTCACTGTGCAATCTCCACAGGGAACATTTTCCAATATTTTACTGCCTATTTCCGTGGTTCAAGCAGTATTTGGCAGAAATACTTGTTTCCAATTAAATTTCTTTTAACCTAACTTAACCTAACTGGAAAGTTTGAGTCCACACAATCCATTGAAAATGAAAGGTCAATATGACACCAAACACTTTTTGAAACACCCTCCTTTTTAGTGTAACAATTTCCACAAACAAGCATTGTTTACTTACCTTCAAGCAGCATTACAAAGGGCATTAGTTGTAACTTTCCATTGATATAAAACTGGTATTCATTCATCAATTCTTTCAATCGGACCTGATACCAACCAACTTAAAGCCTTGTAAGAAAAAATGCCGGATTCACCATCTCCAATTGGCAAGACATTTATTGTGTGTAAATCTGCACACAATGCTGCGTTACACTGTGTCAGAGGAATGTTGATTTTCACTAACACTAGGGGTAGTGTATGTAACACATACATCAAACTAAGTAATAATATTGATTAATAGTGTTGCAACAAAATATTTCTAATGCCATTGGTTATAGATATTTTTAATCTTGTTTGCTTCTGCTTAAATTCAATTCCACTCAATAAAAAAATATAACGATTCATGAATTCTGTTTTGTGAGCCCACTTCAAATCGAACAGTTGTCCATACAGATCCACCGAAAATGTGGATAAGCTCCATGAGTCATACACCTACTCACATTAGTTGTACTTATTGAGGCTTTTTAGTGTATATTTTAGGGGAAAGTAATGATATGGCAGTTGTTTCCGCATGTTAGTCATTCTATAGGTCTGTTATTTGTCCTGTTTAGATCCGCTTAATAAGCTGCTGAACATTGTCGTCTGTTCTGTAGTATAATTAGGATAGTATTACATTGATATTGTACAACTGTCAACAGTATATGTTAGTTCGGCCTAACGTTAGGCCCTACAAGTTACATTGAGGAAACGACAAAATTGCGGCAATTCATTTGACTGATGACAGATAATTTCGTGAAACAATGAATACCGAACGACTTACGAGATTCCATCACACTAGATAAATGTTTGTATTCCTTCTCATTTCGTCTTCGAAGACGTTGGAGGGTCGTTTTCCTCCAAGGAGATATCAAATAGACGGGAGCATCCATCTTGCAAAATTAGTTCAGTAGAATGTTTTGATTAAACCTTGGCAAGCCATTTGCGCCAATATTCCGTCATGTAATTTTCTGACGCGGTAACAACCCCAAACTAGACATGTCTTTACTTGTTGTATTTTTTTCATTATTATTATTATTTTTTTATTTTTACTTTACTGTGTTGTTTTCAGTAGATTGGTTGCACGAAACTGTCATATACAGTTGCACTGATGTTCAACACAGTGCAAACAAGACACTACCAACCCTGACTGATAGTATTTATAATTAGTTGTACCCGACAATGACTACCGGATATATTTGTTTATTTTAGACGAGAAAGAGCCGTCCTGACTATCAATGCCCTATATGGAAAAACAATGTATTGGATTAAACAGGTAGTCAAATGCATCCAAATGGTTGTAAACATAAATATATGGATCTCTTAGGTGGAATGAGGGATATATAATTATGTGTCAGTATCAGAATAACGAAAGTTACAACCCTTGCAACCCACACTAAAAGTCCACTTTAAATGTACGATATTCATTAGACATAGAAGGCTCCGCCAAAGGTCATGAGAATTACGTAGTGAAGGTTTCAACATGTTTTGATCATCTGTTTTTTACTAGGGATGGGAATTTTATTTGTCACTCGCAGCTTTCTCTAATGCATTAAAATGCCATTGATACATCTGAATTGCGTCTACAAACTTGTTTCTGACGTCTGACGTCATAATGGATAGTGTTAGGTTATGAGGAAAGGCAAGCTCTAGAAAGACACGATACCATCATGACTGTTAGTGTTACTTAATTCTTTGCGACTAGGAACAAATTTCAAATGATAAAGTTTCAATTTTATCAATCATGTTGACTGTTTAGTTCTATAAAACTAAAATTTCCTGAGGTGGAAAGAAATCGTGGCATGAAATTGTCGCGGTGGAATGTAAACCGTATAGTCAATCCCCTTTAACCAACTTACTCGAAATCGCGTCGTTCCGCCCCATACCTACCGGCGTGGGGAACATTTTCTTTTGACTTGTTATACATTCGTGAAAACCATTTTGAAACCCGACATCAGCAACCTGATATGAAAGTCCAGAAATCTTCTTGCAATAATAGCGTGCTAACAGACTACCTTTAAAGATTGAACGGCGCGATATGAATATGTTTTAGGTGAACATTTTAATAAATCGTAATTTTACTTTTAGAAGTATACCGCGTGATGGTCGTAAAGTTGACAAAACAACCACATAAGCTGCTTTAACATATGCATCCGGTTACCCTGACCTAAACCCACCCAAGCCCTTGCCATAACAAATGTGATAAGGGAACCTTTTATCTTTAACGAGGTACATATAGACACGGGAGAATGAACGTGGTCGGACTGGTGGAATCAGTCTATTACACAACGCAAACTTTTTAGGCCACAAGGGAGACTGTTACGAAAGTTACGCCTAGTTTGAACAGGAGTTGTTATGGAAAAAACCTCCCTGGTTTGAAGATTAAGAAGGAACGTTACGATCGAAGGTTACCCACATCGTTCAAAACCGAGAGACGAATGACGAAGTGAATGCAGAACTCGCACAGAGGCTACAAAGACGAATATTTATGGTACTTATTTCATCTATTTTAACATCAAATTCGTTGGCCATACGTAGATATAGAAGAACATTTGGAAAGTATGTGACTTCGCGAGCGATGCACCATGATCAAAATAGTACGGGTGTGGTCCGCAAGTCCAACGTCCTATATCGTTCATGGTGATCTGTTTGTAAAGGTATATACTGTACATTGTGCGTCAACTGATATAGGCTGTGATATGCCTAACATGGGGGATACGATATCGAGTTGGAAAAGAACAAGGTACAAAGGCTCTAATGGGATTCCAGCCTTAAATATTTTACCTCATATTTTCCATTGTTTATGTGTTCTGTTGTTCACGTTTCTTATAGAAGAAAATAGGGAGTTAATTACGGGCAGCGCATGTATGTTACAGCATCAATATTACTGTAAGGAGGAAAGAGAGGAGGGGAACCTGGGGTGGGAGATGGGGGGGGGGTCGGGTCCATTCACATTAGTTGGGATTGATGAAAATTAAACTATACATTGTATTACAAGCAAACTATTTGGGAAGATTGCAGGGATCATCACTGAATTTGCCAGATTCAATTAGCTTCTGAAACCGTTACTGTAGCTATTAGTGTCAAACCTTGAAGAAGTGAGAATTCTCTTCTGAAGCTGATTGCTGTGTTGACAAAGTGAAACTGTGGACATAATTGATTTACAGAAGATACAGTCATAAAATTACACAGTGCATGGTGTGCCCATGAAGGAAAATTCATTCCTATTTTAATGATGGCTGCAAAGTGTCCAGTCATATGTTGAGCTACATATAGACACTCTCTTCCCACCCCACCCCCCTCCCACCCCTGGAAGGAAAAAGGAAGAAAACCGGGCAAAGACACAAAAGGTGACATATCTCACTACCAGTTCTGCGATGTCTTCCAGATATGATCATTCAAAATTAATGAACCACTAAACAAACATCACTATATATGATCACTGTACATGGCACAATTAATCAGGCTGTATACAGTATAGTCATCATGTGTTGCAAAGAATAAGTAGTGAAAATAGACAAAGACATGAAAAAATGCTCCGTATTCAGTCTCAGATATAATAGAAAAACAACGCCTTAATGACATTGCAGGACATATGTGAGAAAATTCAAATACAACAGGTCTATCTTTGCTGCATGCCCAAACATAGGGCAACAGCTACAGAGAATCTTCAGTTATGGTCTTGACTCATCAGTAGAACTTACAACTAAGCATCTATAAGCAATGACGCCTGACTTGTGCAAACAAGAAGGGGCATATCTGAAGCCTTAACAGAGGACATGTGGTAAACAGGATATGGTAACAAGAGGTTAACAATGGGTTCCTGGTTTATATGAAACAGTGTTTGCAAAAATAGGATTAGGGAAACTGTGGACAAACTGTTGGGAATAGACATAGCTGGGTATAGAGGGATTGTCATACACGATGAAATAAGAATACAATCAGACCAGGGAGTTGCTATGGAAACAAATTCCTGATCAGACACAGTAACCCTTCTTTCATTCATATTTGTTATCTGATGCTTCTCTGCAAAAAGGGGTTTGCTAGCATAATCTCCTTGAGAGTTTAGCTGTTGCCAGTGTTTGGCAGTTGTTTTGATTTGAAGAATCAACACTATTCTTTTGAAAAGTTTCGTTGCTTGGTTAACTTCTTTGGAAATAGCCAAGTTAAAGTCTCAATACGTGTTTGCTGATGAATTTCAGAAAACAATCTTCCAAAGCAGATGCAGCGTTTCTTATCTGCAGGTGGGTTTAATGGAGAAAAGCTTTCACGATCGAATGAAACATATTTATTTTCTGTTGCCCTTATGGTGCGAACGATTTACTGTAATATCACTGCGACCGCCCATGTCAACTCAAAATGCAACCTATATATACTACCCTGATTGCAAGCCAACTGAGGGCCGGCGGCTAAGCAGCGGCATGTCGGCAGCGGCACGTAAGAGCACACCAGTGGTGGGCCCCTGTCGGCTAAGAAGCGGCATATAGGGTGATAGTGTCGGCATGCCGATGGCGGGCCACTGTCGGCTTGCTATCAGGGTCGTATCGTCCACTCGTAAGTCCTATGCCTAACGGTCGTAAACAAGACAGAGAGGTTTGATTGGCGCATGATCTGTTGGTGGGGCTTGCAAATTTTGAGTGAAGTTTGTAGAATCTTAACTCAGCTCAAAATGTTTAATGACAGATAACTCAATATTAATAACGATTATTAATATGAAAATCGCATAGAATGGTGTTATTTCCACTGAACTTTTAGGGCAGTAAGCTGGAAAGGTTAAAGTTAAAATTTGGCAAACACACATTGAGACTTTAAAGGTGATTATTATTATTATATGTGTAGACGGGGAGGATACTATTTTTTGAAACAAATTGAGAACAAATTTTGTATGCTTTCCTATTTCCATGATTGTCAAAAATCAATATACATATATTCATGAATTAAGATGGAATGCAGCTCTTAATTTGGCAGCATTAACTTTTCTTGACATTAGCAGAGAAATTTTGGGTGCTGAAAATGCGGATAAGTTTCTAGAGCAGGGGTGGGCAACCTTTTTGAACAAATGGGCCAGATATAAGGTGCGAAAAAATTGACTGGGCCGCACCTAACCAACGACCTGCTGATGAATTCAAACCTTTGATTCCGAGGACTTTCAAGCAATAGGTGTGTCAACTTCATCTGTATTCACAAAAACATAATGTCAATACAGTACAGTTGATAATTAATGGGGATATAGGCCTACCTGACAGCATCATTAGTGCCAATAAATTCTAAGCAGCTAGCTCATTTTGTGTGATGATGTTAAATAGATTGATTTTTTTTCTTTTTCTTGAGGCATCTCATGGGCCGCAAAAAATTCACTGGCGGGACTCATGTGGCCCGCCGGCCGTAGGTTGCCCACCCCAGTTCTAGAGGTACCCTGATTTATTATTTGATTTTTAAATTTGATGATACTTTGTAAATGCATCATCAAGTTGGTGCAGTAACAATCTGTAACTAGGATAAATGAGGGGCAACCTTGAGACCCTTAAGGAAACACTTTAGCAGATGATATATCTAGCCTAAAAGTTACGTTCTTCCTTCGTTTTCATATCTTTGAAAATCTATCCTGTATTGTAAATTGACACAGCATATATCCATGCCAATTTTGGATGCCAAATACAAGACACAATTATCTGGTATATATTTTTGACCCATTGTCAAATGAAGTCACAGTTTTTCCAACAATAGAAGGACAGAAAATAGTTAAGCTTTTGATCATAATATGGTGATTTTAGTCTTTTTCTTGTTTATAGTTTCAGGAAAAGAGGTAATGGCTACATATTTTAATTTACAGGCACTGTTACAAATATGAATTTTGCTGTTTATCCAATGTTTCCTCATGGAGAGAGTTTCTATTGTCTAGTGTATTTTACTCTCTCCCCTTGTCAAGATTATTGATGGGCAAGATGGGCAACCACCATTTTTAGTATAGGGGTTGCTGGAGGAGGGGGGGGGGTTTCTAATATGCAAAGTTTGCTTTGGAAGGGTCAAAATTTGGCGGGTGCTTAAATACAATATGGCGCTAAATTGTTCAACTTTTGAAACAATGGTGAATAATTGTTGACTATTCAGGTATACATGTACTCACTACTGTCCTTAAGGATTTTCTACAATACTCTCCATGCCAGTGAGTGAGGGGATAGGGGAAGAGCTCCCCTGGTTTTGCTGGGGAGGCTGAAATCCCCACACATGTATACATGGTGGAGCCTCTGATCATAGTTTTCTAAAACATTCATTACACAGGCCACAATGTAGGGTGACCGTATATTTCTTTGTCATAATTAAAGCGTGTGAAGACTCGCGTACAAAGAAACGTCTCATGCTGGTCATCTGACCTAGTTTTGAATGAGGTGTAACAGAAGTGTTACACACCACCATCGATCCCAGAAAATACACACACAGCTTGCTACCGTCGGTAATTAGACACTAGTGTACAGTCAATACATGCAGCTACGGTCAATACCCACAACACGGTGTACATAGCAGCGATGGACATCTCAGGTCTAGATGAAAGATAACAAGGTATCACGTTTCATTACTGTCTGCATTTTGTAGCGACACGATAAAAACTTCACTTTCAAGTAACGGTAAGTTCACTTTTTCAGATGGTGGCAAACGGTTTGGGGCGAGTCTTCAATGCCTTTAACAGCATTCTGATGAATATTATACAAACATGAACTTGAAATATTTGTTTTGAATCTTTTAATTAGCAATTTAGCAAATTTGGCTATTTCTAGTCAAATTGAAGTATAAAGTTCCAGGTTACTGAGGATTTTTCCTTTGGATGTTCTATCTAGCATTTTTGTTTATATTTTGTTGTTGGTGGAAATCTATTGCTGGAAGTGTTATATAATATATCATAAACAGGATGATCACAATATGAAACTAGATAGTTTCTTGAAGTGATGGTACTTTTTAAGAAAGTCACCCAGGAAAGAACCTGGGCACGAAACCCAAACAACTGAACAACTGATCCGCTCTCAACCCCAGTCCCCTTGCATCGAGACTGTGACTGTGTGATCATCGTCAGGTGTATATCACGATTCCCCTCGAAAGGGAACAGATATTACACATGATCTTCGCCAAAAGGCCGATAAGCGGTGACATTAATAAATGTTTAACTACAAAAGACTACAACTGACACAAATTAGCAGTATTTACACTCACATAGACATTAAAATAACACTAACATTGTTACACAGTGTATATCCTCGAAAAATCTTACTTAACTTAAACTGAACTGCAATTTTTATCCCTCTACGAAATTTCGAACCACATTTTAGGCAATGTAACTACCATGACCTTCAATGTATCATCCAAAAGGAAATGTATATATTCCCATTTCACCGAGCTTTCCTAACGAAAAGGCAATCGAAATTTCGCATAACTAGCTTCTTCCCCTAGGTTCGTGTGATCCGAACTGACTCGACAAGATAGGCTTTCTATACCGACAACAAAACTAGCAAAGTCCTGTATTGCTCATGATGCCAGCAGAACATCGATGTCCAAAAAGGATGCATGAGTCGGCGTATACATTAATCATAATTAAATTCGATGCTATTTGATTTAGTCTAATCGTTGAAAATCAAATCGAAAAGATGGACATTGCGCAACATGTTACAGAAGTCTATAATATATGCGAATATTGGACGCTCCACCCACAAGCGTCCCATCCACAGGCGTGTGTATTCTCCATTCCTATTATGGAATGTATAATTGATGAGTTGGATAATATACGATTCAATTTGACGTTTCTTTAATCTTTTTCATTATTGTTCAATAAAGTTGGATGGAAAATTCAGACTAAGACTCGAAAACAGAATAGTAATGACTGATGTAGGCCCAAGAAATAATTACTCAATTTCACCCCCACATAGAAATGAGTTTGCCCTTCTTAAGGCGTTTTGAAAGACCTACAACAAAATATAAATCTATGCATCAATTTATATCGATAGGGTCCACATCAACCAATATTTGTTAAGTCAGATTGTATTTATAACTTAAAGTAGTCTTTCGAGTACGGGAATTTTATAAAATTTTCATATTGAGGCCTTTTTTTTAACCAATGAGAGAACATTTTCCGTTCAATATCTTCTGTGTGAATTCGCAGCAGTACATGAACCAAATCGCACAATGTCAAAGCATACTTACCTGGCGCAGGGATTTCCGTGATCATG
>JAIPMN010002518.1:0-15957 GCA_020650975.1 Apostichopus californicus
ACACATATATATATTTGTATATATCAGTCTGTATATATATATATATATATATATATATATATGTATATCATATGTATATCATATTCATAAAATATTGATACTTTGATGTACTCTTATTACAAACACTTATGTAATACTTTTTTGATGTTATATGTTTATGGAACGGAATTCGATAAGGTAATGAATTTGATGTACTCGAACTTAAGACACTAATGTAATAATGTTTTGATGATATATGTTTATGGAAAGGAATTCGAAAAGGGAAGTACTTTGATGTATTAAGATTAAAAACATTCATGCAATAACGATTTAATGTTATATGTATAAGGAACGAAATCCGAAATAGCAAATACTTCGATATACACAGATTAAAAACACTCGTGTAATAATGTTTTGATGTTATATGTTTGTGGAAGGGAATTAAAAAAAGGAAAGTGTTTTGATGTACTTGGATTAAAAAACACTTATGTAATAATGTTTTTCTTTTCGGGCTTCGCACGTGTAAACCATGTTGCGACGGTTTTTGTTTACATTTCTTAAGATGGTAGCAACACACAATGAAATGGCTGAATAACATATGGTTTGATCCGCATCAAATATCCATGTGTTAAACCATTTACTAATCAGGGGTACCGGAAGGCAATACTATTGCACCGACTTCAGTCTGGTGTAATCCCCGAAAGGTTTGAAAAGATCATTCTCAGAAGCATTGGCCAACAAATGTGCCCCCTAGAAATTCTAGTTTGGAAATTGCCCAGTACCGGAACTACGGTGGGCAGGGGAATTATCTCACACACCTGATGTTGTCTTCCAAAATGTATTCTGCAATGTAAAATTGCCAAGAATGTTTTTCCTTCCATTTTTGGCTGTCAGGTTACAGGAAATCGAAACTAAAAGTCTTTAATTAAAAAAAATCTTTGTGCTTACCCCAGAACCAACCCCCTTCCACCCCGCCTAGAGATCAGTACAAACTGGGCTTCAATTTGTGGGCTTTGCCCGAACAACGGTTTGCCCCCTTTGATTTTTCTTTTCACCACACATGCCACCCCTCCGATTTGTGATGCTGACGATGCATGCGCAGTGCCGAAGTGATCCTCCATAAAATTTGACCCCACATTTCTTAAAGCTTTCTACACTCATGCCCTCGACCAAGGGGTAATTCGAACGCAGTTGCAAAAAAATGCTGTTATAACTGCATTTACCTTTCCTACTGGGAATGGCTCCGAATAATTAGGTTCTAATAATTATCGACATTATTTTGTTAGTGGAAAGGACTTCTCGAGATTTCCAACTTAAACAAAATTCCGTAAGGCCGCCATTGATACACACTACTTTTTATTATCATTAAGGAACCTTGCACTTCGCAGACAGTCTCTTGTACTGCGCACCTCATGAAGTTGTTCCATAGCACCGTAGCAATATTCTGGCCTAACCATTTCTGCGGTCTGGTAGAAGCGTCAGTTCATATCCCATTATTATGAATCCATTTGTGGTTTGAAGTTATTAAATAACGTCGTATTACCTCATTTCAATTGAGAACGGGAATTTCCCCTTAGCCTAATCCGGGGACTTCAGCAGCATCGTCTTTTCTGGCAAAATGGGAGCGGTGTGGTATTTCTGAGTTCAAATAGGGGAAAAATAGGTAAAAAATACTTGCAGTTACATTTAAACAATAAAAAGTAAATCTAAGTAAACGCAAATAACCCCGTAGCAAATACCAAAAGTTGAATTTAAGGATAAAAACAACTTACGATTTTATAGAAAATATAACAAAGCATCAGTTTAAAACGAAGAGGACACCATCGTAAGAAAAGAGGTTTAAAGCACACCATCACATTTCACTGCGCACTAACAAGAGCGTGGTGGCCAATTGGCTAAGGCGTCGGACTCGTGATCCAAGGATTGCTGGTTCGATTCCTGTCTAGTTCATTGTTGTGTGTGGTGTCCTTGGGCAATATGCTTTATCTCACTTGCCTCTCTCCACCCAGGGGTTAAATGGGTACCTGTGAGGTAACTTGTCGTTGGGCGCAGTATATAACTGCTGCCGACTGAAGGAATTGTCTCTGGGACAGGTTATCATTGACCAGGGGTAACGTCTGTAAAGCGCTTTGAGACCTATCGCTGGTATAAATCGCTATATAAAAATCAAATATTATGATAAGTAGGTTCGCTAATTCAAAAGCAGATCTAGTTTCCCGTCTATTTTTCTTGGGTTCATAATTGATGTGCTTTCAACCGCCACTGGTCAATAATACGTTTAATTGAAGAAAAAAACATCAGTTATTCTGGTGGTGATATAATTTCAAAATTTGATTTTGTCTATAGAGAAATATACACAATTGAAACAATAAAGTGCGTAATATTTGGTCCCACCTAGCTACACGCTCCACGAGCACAACGGCCAGTCTGTCAACCCTGTTGCCCAACTCCAGTCTCTGGTACGCTGAGCAGCAAGCGAGAGGCAGCAGGTTCTGTTTGTACATTCGGTATATCCAGGCACGTAGCCATTACCGTCAATCCTGGGCGGGGGGAGTAGGGGGGGTGTACGAAATTAAGATGGTCGTCTCGATTTCATGGTTTCAATTTAATTAATACTGAATAGTATTGAATCGAAACAATAGATCTATTGTACAAACATTATCATCTGTTATTTATTGTTCTTGATCTTCTTTCCTTGGAGCTCCTGCTGTCTGAACTGTTTCTATTAGTATCATTTTCTAATAGTTCTAATTGAGCACAAATAAATAACATCATCAAAATTCATTTCTGAGGCGTCAAGTCTGCTTCATCTCAACTGTTATTACTCTTGGTTCGACCCCGGTGAGTTTAATCCAGTCATTCGGCAGGTCATGTGACGTCATAAGGCTTGGAAGTGTCTACGAGATTGTACCAGAATGTTTAAAATTTCAAACAAATGAGTGTCTCAATGCAACTAAACATGGTTTATCTGTAACCTTTTTTTCACTTGCACTGTCGGAACTTACATAAGCACAGTTTCTTAACGTAGTATTGCATGCCCTGCCAACGCATGCAAGCAACAATTTATAAGCTATTCCATTCTGGCTTCAACTAAGTTTAGTTTTAATGATTTGAAAGAAGGTTCATATACGGCTGGTTTCAAGAGAAAAATAAGAATGCAGAGCTTCAATATTTCGCTATTTAATTGTTACAATATTTTTCTTTATTTCTTATTTTGTGGAGGGGGGTTGAGGGGGGTTGAGGGGGGTTGAGGGGGTTTGTTGGATTCCCATCGGTTTTACCTGCATTTAAATAAATTTAATTATCCATACAAAAGGGGGAGGGGGATTGCGATAACCTGTATATATAGCAGCCAAATAGCCTTCATGACGTTATTTCGTCTTTCCCTGCTTTGATGAACCACAGTTCTTAAACAAAACGCGCAACGTGATTATTTGACTTTATCAAACGAAAGACCTGTATATTTAGTTACATACGTTTCATGCTCATTATGAAAGGGATTATTCATTTGGCTAAAGTGACATGAAAACATGCACATACGTCAAATCGTACGGTTGGTATTTGTGAGAGAAATCTACTTCTATTGTATTATTTGAATATTTGTATTAGGTTGTTATAGCAACTGAAGACATTTTATATACATTTGGTATAAAGGAAGGGAATATAATGATTGAAGTAAGTTTATTTTCTTCATAAATTCTACAAATCAAAAGTCTCTTGTTGACGAACGAGTTTTTACTGCCTTGTAATTGCTGCTAAGTCGCTTGAACCATTGACATCAAATGGAAACATTTAACCAGTTTTTCATTCGCGACAGTTCTGTTGCTTACATAAAACACAATCGTACTTGCTGTACTGCAATTAAAGCTATTAATATAGCCCTTGTTGCAAATTGCATTCATGTCGGATTCCTTTTTTTACTTTAATCAGCCGGATACTTACCCTTATCCGATTACAGTTCTATGACTAGTGAAAATAACCCTATACATTTCATTTTAACCATCACAACACCTCCCCTCTTAACAAGAAAAATGTTTACATTTTCTATTAAATTTATAAAATTACTTTTGTTAAATTAGGAAGTTTCACTTTTATCAACAAAACATCAATTTTTCCCCTTCCTATTTACACATTTCACTATACCATTTCCATTCTATCCAACAAATAATAACACGTCACACCGTCAATTTGCAACAAACATTTTCCTCTACTTTTCTTGCAACTTAACCTTTTCTTAACACATTATCAGTACGACTCATATCATCCGCTCCTACATTATCCTTTCCTCTAATGACTTCTATTTTGTACCTATATGGCTGTAGTACAAGTGCCCACCTTAGGATTCTTCTATTTGCGATTTGTTTCTTTTGAGACAAGCGAGTGGTTGGTGATCAGTCTGAATTATGAATTCTCTACCAAAAAGGTATCGTTCAAATTTTTGAACGGCCCACACTGTAGCCAGACACTCTTTTTCTGTTACCGAATAACCCTTTTGTGCTTTATTTAATTAAAAAGCATTGGTTGAATATGAATGATAATTGCTGCAGAGACAAATCCGTTTTCTATTTGAATGGTGGGAATTGGCTACATGGTAATAACGTTAGTTTTAGGGATATTCCACTTTTAGTAAATTACTGTATAACGAAAAGGGGTTCTGTTTTTATCAGGTGATAATGTGATCTTAATCAGAGCAGAGGGATTGAGTACATGATGTAAACTATTCATTTTTACTGATAAGGGAATACATTGTTGTATCAATTTTATTACTGCAGTATACCATTTCCTGAAAGACTTGTTTCGTCTTCCAGGAAATGGTAAAAGAAGGGCGCCAAGAACGTTAAGTAATAATATTGTGTAAAAGAAAGTTAATGTATCAAAGCAGCTTATATGTTAATTGTATCGTACAATAATAAATTTTTGTTATTATAGGCATACTGTTACATTTCCTTTTTTACGTAAGTGTTGTAAGAACCCGAGTGGGAATTTATGTTCAAATTTCTCACGTCACCCTCCCTTCCGGAAGAAAGTAGAAGTCTTCCTTTATCCTCCAAACGATGTCGAATCCGTAGGTATACACATGCACCGAATGGTTAATTTTCATAGCAAAATAATCTCTTCGATTGGGCACATATATCGTAGTTCAACTGATTAACCCTCAAATTGGTAAATGCTTACATACCATGTTTTACTCTTTAATACTTAATCTACCAAATAATTCCTGCCAAAATACACCAGTAATGTGGTCGTTAACATGATGTTAGTGTTAGCGATAATAATATATAATACAGATGCCAGCTTCACTTACTTCATCGTTAATTGTTTACTTTGTCTCTGTAACATTAATATGTATCTACAACTGGAAAGTATTTTATTCAGCTTCATTTGGTCCAGAAAACCAGACAAGGTTAAGCGCACTACACTGATAAGCTCTATTTAGAAGGAGGAGGGGGGGGGGGGGTTAAATGCAACCCATATTAAAAGTTGTATAAATGGTTTGAAGTGCACTTGGGTTAAACGATTTATGAGTAAAGAATATGGGGCTCAGTTAATTGTTGATTGCAAGTACAAGGCAGGTGGACACGCATAATGCATTCATTGATGAAGTTCTTAATGCTTGGTCTGATTTTGAATTTTCAGAAGTTAATGATAACTTTAAAAGTCAAGTCATCTGGAACAATCATCATATTAAAGTCAATAACAAGGTAATATTTGATTAAACATGGTTTAATAATGGAATAGGATGCATTAGTGATATCATTGATGAAAATTATCAATTTTGATCGTACTCAGATCTCAGAGAAAAGTATCATATTAACTGCCCTTTCCCTGTTTAATATGGGATAATTAATGCCATCCCAGTTCACTGGAAAAGATCATTTAGTTTAGCTCACACTGACACCTGTCGAGGTGTATAAGCAACTTATTTCGCAGGCATTTACAAGTACTAGGTTGATTGTTAAATGGAATCTTAACTTCGATTTAAGTGAAAATCGACCTTCCTTACCGGTTTTGAACCTCTGGACATACAATCAGCGTCCATAGCCTAGTTGGTTAGGGTGCCGCGTACAATGCGGGAATATTGATCTCCCCCTTTTCCCAGCGGAAGCGATAAGACCAGTTAATACTCGCTGCATTTTCACTGCGTACGCAGACCTATTTCGTTCGATTGTAATATGTAAATTGACGCACAGTGCGTAATCAAATTGCGCTGCTGCGTCCAAACTTTTTGAAATAAAAAATGGTCGTGCACACTAATTGGATGCGTAGTCGGACGTATTGAAATATTTCAACATTTTGTCGGATGCCTATATTCATTCGCAGTGATGGCAAAACTAATAAGTGACGATGAAAAGCTTATCGAACCAGTGTGCCTGTTTCCAAAACTCTACAACACATCTTTGAGAGAGTACCAAGGCATAGAGAGGGCAGTAAATTCCTGGAAAGAAATAGGGAAAATATGCAGCAAAGAATGTAAGGACAAATGGAGGAAACTGCGCGATGGTTTTGTGAAAGGTAAAGAAGAGCATGAAGACCAAAAGTGGAAATGGGGCCAAAAAGCAAACAAAGTGGCCATACTATGAGGTCATGTCTTTTCTTGGAGACCTCGTCAAGCACAGAGAAACGAAAACAAACATGGGCGTCAGGTAAATTTGAACCCTTTTTTTGTGGTTTAATTCAAATCAAACATTTTTCAAGTTTTTAAATGCACCCATGTAAGAAACATTTAAAAAGAAACAATAATAAGTCCAACAAAATTTAGTTAGAAATAACTTGTTAAATTAATAAATGTATAATACGGGTTAATGTTAAAGATGTAGCTCCACTGAATGTATGATACCTCATTGGGTTTTAGGAGAGTTGGATCTACTATATGTCCTATATCATTCAAATCGTCTATTTTTCATTTTCAAGAGACGCCATGAAACTAGCCATAAAATTACTTGTCGTTTTCGAGAAACCGTTTTGTGTCAAAATACACTAAACAAGTTTAGCATCATGCAATGTTGACAAATTTCCCGAAGATAGCAATTTATATAAGGACATAAGTCTCAGACTAAAAAAGGATTGGTACCGCTAAAAGTACTTAAGATCAATATCAAGTTCGCAAAATAGTACAGAAAAGCTTTTTATACTGTTGTAACGAGGCCCTCACATCTTTGAATAATAATTAACTACATCGTCCGGCAGGTGCATTCATTACCAACGTTATTTGATTTGTTTTAATAACACTAATAAAACTGAACATTTAAATCATGGCAAATAGTCCTAAATTATAAACAGAATCAATAAAGGTGTCATAAAAAAATCGGTTTGAACTAACAATTATTTTCAGAACCACAGTTCTTTAGATTGGTCCACAAATTTCTCAACAAATTGAATGGAAATCCACTTGCTCGAAAGGATTGTTAGTTAAAATCGCCAAGATGTAACTACCCCATTGAAAACAACATAATGATTTACTAGACCATGGCCAGTCCAACATAATATAATCATCTGTAAAATTTACATTAGTAATTCACAGATCTGAAATGCTAGAATATAAAGACCGGAGCTATGATACACTGGGTTCCGAAGAAGATTTAGAAAGCACCATCCTAAACCATTTGACGCCTGCCAAAGAACCATCATCAAGCCCATCATCAAGCACATCTTCATCTCCTCCAAATGAAGGACAAATGCGAAAGAGTTGTTCTCAAGATGAATCGACCAAAGCAAAGAAAGCTAAGAGAGTCGACGCTGTGGAGATGGCCATCATGGACAGCCTCGCCCATGTAAGATCGAGAGCAGATGAAGACGAGAGAGAAAGCCCTGTGTAAACTCAAATCCAAGAGGTGCTGTTTCAGCAGGAAGACCTTATGTTTACTGCCACTGTAAGTTAGGCCTTGGGTCCAGCAAAATCAGTTTTTACTAACCCGACCATTGGGGCAAATGTTACCTGGATTGATACCAAAAATGTATTTTGATTGTTTTAGACTTTTAATAAGAATCTATTCCCTCTGTTTATTGTTTGTGTTACTATAAATGTTATTCGGGATACTATAGGTTTTCCCGGCCAATTTCAACAAACAAAAACATTCAATTTCATTAACACGCTTTCAAATTCACGCGATTTTTTTAGTCGAATCAAACTAGAGTTTCTCTTTCGATATTACTGCATTTCTCCCACATTCTGTTGGACCACTTCTTGTAGGAGATCACTTCTCCACTGTTGGAGATTTACTCCTGCTTCTTGTGCTGCCTCGCGGTCTCCTATTCGTAGCTGCCATTCTGTGAGGGCCAAATCTCGTTTGACACCAGAAACGAATTTGAATGCACACCTTTGGAAAATGTTTGCCCATTGATGAAATTGAATGGTTGACCAGCCTCGGCGACTGGCTTTGACGAAATTGAATGAACTAAGTGGATTTGAATGATCTTACTTGTATAGTGAATGCTCAAGTGCTGAAAGTGAATGACCCATTTTAACCTTTGAATGCTGGTGTAGCCCATCATTTATGTTCAAACGATATTTAATGAGCCTGGTATTAACTTGAATGAATTTTTGTTGAAATTGGACAGTATAATATTTACTGTAAGAGATGACCGTGTATATACCGTACCTAGGGTAGCATTGTTAGCACATGTAGTGAGTTACAACTGCCGCCGGGGTTAGCTCACAGCATGTGTAAATAGTCATGTTAGGATTTCATCGCATTTATCTATTTCATTTGTTGTATTCCAGTATCGTGAGATCGTTATACATGTGTTATATTGTCCGTAATGTTTGTTCCGGCATCTGCATGGTCCAATGAGTTGAATAAAAACGGTACTATGTAGCGATCGGACGTTTTATTTCGTTAGTGACTGTCTTGTGATTGTGGGATGTTACTGGTCAAGGCCTGTTTCAACTAGACCAAACTCTATGGAATTACACATAGTCAAGGTAGTATTTCGCCCAGGATTGAACGAGAAACGTGGATTTGGATATTCACTGCTAAATTTGGTTTATTGACAGGATACCCTTTCTGTGTTTGTACTTTTGTATATTAAAACGAGTCAGCTGAAGCTTAGTCATGTATATGCTACCCTAGTAGATTCCAGCGTCTTCTCGATTATGTTTAGTGTTTTGTTGGTAATTCGTTGATATTTTCCCGTCACATATCACGCATGAGGCATCTTTAAGGTCTATTCGTCTGTTCAGATGGGGTATCTTGCGATCAAAATTGTATTACGGAATCGGCAAGCTGCGTGCATGTTCTACAGTATATTATACCGTACGTACCTATTGACGCTCCGCTATGTAAACGATGCCTCCATTTTAGTGGAAATTTTGCTAATAAAATAACCCATTTTACTAAATTTTCTGCTTAAAATTGTCTTAAAACTAGTTGTTTACCCTCATGTGTTCTTGTTTTAAGCTAACAGCTTTTCAAACGCTCGAATTTGGTAGTCAAATACAGTACAATTGTTCGCTATCTGTGTATAAACAGTGCCTATTTCAGCGTTTGATTTTCGCGGTATACCAACTATAACGTCACACGGTGACCAGAGGCTCCTTTGGGTCAATCTCTGTTTTCAGACATTCCAGAGGTTCATGTCACGTGACTACCCAAAATGTCCATTTTCGTGGTCGTTTTTTGATGGGTTATAGTTGGTTTTCGAAGATTATATTTTTTACTTGTTGATTATGGGTATGTAAACTCCCAAATTAATGGAAAACCAAAAAAACAAAAACAAAATTGTCTCCATAGTTGGTCTTTAAGTTGTGCTCATTAACTTAAAATTACACCCTGCCTTGGACAGCTTGAAAGAAATCGGCAACCAGTAAATTCTCTGAAATTCGTTTTAAATGTTTTCAATCAATAAGGAAATTGACTTAACACCCGAACTTGCTTTTTTGTTGCAAAATGAAGGTTAAAGCAGCACCCCACAAAAGAAGTCAAAGTATTGTCAATTTGACGCCGTCAGGGCCCAAATTCATAGCACTGCTTAACGGTAAGCAAATTTTCGTGCTTACTGTAGCAGAAAAAATTGCTAAGGCGTAAGCGTATTTCACAGGTTAGCAAGAAAATTAGGCGGCCATCTTGCACGTTCACCATGGATTTGCATTATGACGTCAATCATTTTCGTGAAGTAAGCACCGGAATGTTGACATGCCTTTACATGTGCTTACGGTTAGCAGCGCTTTGAAATGGAAATCGTGCAGTAAGCAAAAAATTGGCCGTTAAGCAGCTTTGTGAAATTGCGCCCAGATGTGTAGCTAGTTTTTCAAAACCTCGAGGTGGGGCCAACTTGAAATTCAGATGTGTAAAATTATCAAAATTACAATTAAATGATAAACAAACAAATTATTAATGATTTTAAATATGATTCCCGCTCAAGTAGCTGTTTAATTTCATTGAATTAATATTGAACATTAGTGATTTTACGTGAATCAATACCAATGCAGTTTGCTCCGAGGTACGCCCCGGTGAGCACCCCTTCCGACAACATTGTCTTGCCAGGGAACCGACCCTTCTTCGGAAGTGAAGTACCTTGCCAACCTTTCTCTTACGTCGATTGACAGCCTTGACGCTGCATTTGTGGGATTCAAGCAAATTACTTCGAAGTCTCAAGCAGGGTTGGCAGAACCATTTGGATTTAGCACTCTTAGTAGGTGTTTTGTCTAGACCTACACAACCTATGTGGTAATCAACACCACATAAGTGACAGGATACGAATTTTGCTGCACCGCCATGTGGGCTGACACAGGATCCAGAACAATAGGTGATCAATAGTTCTTCTGGGTCAGTTTGTGTTGATCCGTGTGTGACGCACTGATGTGTGGCGGTCGAATCCATATTGTTATTGACCGATCTATAGCTAAGTTGACGTTAGCCGAGCAAATATAGGCTAGGCTTGCTGTAAGTATATAGGTAGTGCGAATAGGCTAAGTTTCCTGACTTCAGTTTAGTTAACAGTTAACCAAATCATCCAAATGAATCCGGTTTCCGAATAAATAATATTGCGGAGTTAAGTATAATGATGAGAAGACTAAAAGGATTGCACTCAAATATTGCAGAATACCGTTGTATAATTTAAAATTCATAAAAAATCCATGAACAAAGAGAGCATAACATTTTCCTTGCTGCCATGCCAGGTGATGAAAAGGACGAGTATGAACAGTTATTTATTTTTATTTTTGGTATAAGGGAGGATTACACTACTTTAGGCGGTAACGAATACAATGGAAGTTATTTTATTATACAAACAAAGAGGAATCGGTGTGGAATAATATCACCTTTTCTATTTCACTAGTTCAATTTGATTTATTTTGGGTAATAGTATTACACTACTTTAGGCAGTTACGCATACAATGGATGTTATATTTTTATACAAACAAAGGGGAATCGGTCTCCATGAAAACCTATCAAACCTAACCCATAAAACACTGATCCATCCTACTGACTAACAATTCCCGAACGTTTCCTTATTCAATTGAAAAAAAAGGGAAATATAAAACCCGTCCGTAATATGGAAGTATTATATTTATCAATGTAACTCCGTATCCGCCAAGGTGCAGCGAGAATGCCGAATGCATTCTTTACTATTCGTCTTGCTCTGCTGAGTCGATAATTATATATCTTGTGTTCATGGTCCAAGTTTGATCCTGTTCAGCAGATGAGGAAAAATATATATTTTATGTCCTTTGATCGCAGAAAAAACACAAGAAGAAAACAAAGTACATTTTACACAAAAAATCAGACGCTGGAGAACACTTGAATCCGTGGCAAGAGATTTATCTGGTAACAAAACTTGTAAGTTGCCTACCTGGGAAAGGTCTCATCAGATTCGGCTTCAATGGGAAAGCTTCGTCCCCAACAAACACCGGCGGAACTATTGTGTTGGTTCCTGGGAGTGCTCTTGGATCTGGGGTGTTGAGTGTACCAGTGTTTAACTGCTTCCCAAATTCGCTTCACTGAATACCCCACCATCACTCTCTCGTCCAAATGCACCAATGTCAACCATGACAAATTTGAATTGCGCATCTACAACTGCCATCAGTAAAATAGAGAATGTTCCTTGTAGTTGAAAAAGTCACTTCCTGCAAAATTATAAAAAAAATTATATTCGCAAATAAACTGGACTGACTTGTGTTTGCCATCTAGACTATGGTCAAATTTGAGCAAGCCTTGCTTGTTAATGGACCTCCAGCAGTATCACTCGTACTGTTATGTCATTGTGCTTTTTATCACCTTGTTTTGTTTGGATGCTTTAAAATGTTATTGGATCCCTTTGATACTGCGGAAAATAAACTATCCAAAAACAAGAACATGCCTCGCGTTCGTCTTCGTGTCTGTAATTTTCAATAATAGGCCTGCGATGATCGTTATATTATTTCTAATCTTACGCCCTATAGTTTTAGTTTTAATCTACGAGACACTATTTCTGGTGTAGAAAGTTTGGCGATATATTTTAAATCCATGAAGTTACAACCCCAAAATTGATAAAATTAAAAAACATTCAAACCAACCTGAGTTTGCAGGTGCCCGTACAACAACATGTTTGCCATCAATTGCGCAAAGGCACATAGGAAAGTTCCAGTACGACCAGAACTCTCTAGCAATTCTTTGCTAACCTTCCTTCGTCGGAGATTTTAACACATCATTATTAAGTGCATTCCAAATCGCGGCTGTCGTTTCCTTGAGTATGCCATTTACGGTTGACTTTCCCAGTCTGAAACTTATTGCAACAGATTGTTGTAAGTCGCCTGTTGCTAGCAGTCCCAACGTTACTGCCAACCGTTGAGATGGGCTGATGGGATACCGGTGAGTTCCAAAATGAACTCGTCGAGGTCCCACTTCTTGCAAAAGAGCATCAAAGCGAACCCTCGACATCCGGAAGTAGCGATGGTGGGTTTCTTGATCATACAGTATCATTTCATTAATGAGAACATGGAATTCACCCTTTTCACTTCTTTTCTGATTCAACGGGCGGATATACCATCGCCGTCCTTTAGGTCTTGACTGACGTCGATGATGAGCCAGCCACAGTAATGACAGAAGCAACATTTCCTCAAATACCATCCATTTTCACCAATCAATCAATGACAGGTCTACAGGAAAAAGATTGCTGAAAAGTAATGCACTCTGCACTTGGCCGCTGTACATATACGATTTTTCAAACAAAGTATGAACGCAAGTAACGCGTGCGTTTCCACACGCGAACGCAAATTTAATGAGTATCTTTTTTTAATTTCGACAAAGGATGAACATTGAATCCGACATTCGCATTGTCGGATGCATGCGCGCAGTCGCAGCAAGTATGAACCGGCCTTTATGCTACTTTATATAAGGCTGTGCTTCATTACACGACCGCTGCAGCACAGTCGGGGCAATCACTAATCATCAGTTACCCTGCTAGATAAATAATAACTCGTTAAGTATATAACATAGGTCAGTACATATATGGAGGATATTAATGGCTACATACACCCATAAAAGTAGAACGAAATCATGTCAAACCAACAATGTTATGATTATTCACCTGCCAAATCCAAGACTCCGTACTTGAGACCTACAACATTAAATATCCAAAGGTTGACCTCCCTTACTGCGTGCTTTCTTTGACTCTACTATTTATTTTTCGTTTTTACTCATTTTCTGAGGCTGCCTGAGTTTCTGTAGATCGATTTCACTGGGGATGAATATTACGTTCTAACATATTTAGACATTTTCGAATTAAACCTAACTTATCCTTTGTGGACAAAAAGTAATATGACACAGGAAGAGAGATTGAGGGAAGGATTCGTTCTTATCCTGTTCCTTTTTACAATTGTAACAGAAGGTAAGACATTTATGAATAATTTATTATTAAGAATATGACTTACAATTTAAAAATAATCGTGGATTTAGTGTTAATGGACACAACATTGTGGTGTTATGTGTGTTAGTTGTCAAACTTTCAACGTTGTAATTTACATCTGATTGTATGAAAATTCTGATACTTCATAGTCGTAGCGTGTCACTCTCGCCGAACTGCACTCTGAAACTATTTGGCAAATAGTTCAACCAAAACATGGTATCAATTCAATTTTACTTGAAGTGTTTTATTACGATTTTCTAAAAATTCAATTTGTAGATCAAGATAAATTGGTAAACATTTTCCTACACATCACCTCTAAACATATTCATTTCTCGAGAAATTTTAAGGTGCACATTCATCTGATGGTGGCTAAAATACCTGCCTAATTTTTGGAGTGTGCATTGTAAGTGCCTCCTAAAACATTCCCCTCCCCCCAACCCCTGAATTAAAGGTCACTTTATAAACGTCCAAATTTGATTCATGTAAATCGTGACTCAGTTTCTCATTATTTTGTATTCTGCAAATTTAATTTTCTTTTTTATCCAAGGGCCGGAGGAGTTTATTGTTGGGTAAATATTCACGTGATGTTATCAATAATTGACAAAGGAAAATGTATCAAAGATGGTAATGAGAACTGCGAGGCACAACTTTAAAATTTAATAAATTAACGTGCTCTAAAAGTACTTTGTACTCGGGTAGTATGCGTACAAGGTATATGTCTAGTGTTGTCATTCAATACTCGGACTTGGATGTTTAAGTAATCTTACTTTATTGAAAACACTCAGGAAGAGTTCGTTGTGAGTACTCACAGAGACAGGTATGTCAAACTTATTTTACGATAGAAAACCGCTTTATTGTTCAATCCTTCTTTGCAATTGATTGCACAACTTTCTATAGCAGCACTATATATATTCATAGAATCTACCACAGCAGTATTATACATGTATAGTTAACGATGGTGTCAAGGGACCACTAATGATCATAAAAATATGGTATATTGAAGAAATCAAAATTAAGTACTCGAAATGTACTTGTATACAAAGTACTCATATTCGGTCCTCTAATTCCAACATACTGTACTCGTATACTGATATTTGTTACTCTGAATCCAAAGGAGCAATACCCGAACTATGGTACTTAATTATCCTAAACCTAAGTACTCGGGAGTACTTGGTACTCGGATAAAAGGACCGGAATTTAATGTGAAGAAATGAGTTGAAACAGAGGGACATGTAGTTTGTTTTTCCTTTCTGTAGGTGGAAACATATGCTACTTGCAGGAACGAATATCGGAAACAGGCTTCATTTTCAGACGCACTAGTTGCCTTGAAGACGATCGTCCACTTTTGAGGCTGTCAGCGAAATCGGAGTCTGTTAAAATATTGTTAAACTTCGTCTTGAGGAGTTCTGCAAAAGGTTGGTTTTCGAAATATTTTACTGAGAATATAATATAACAACAATGGCGCTCCATTTAATTTCTTTTTCTTTTATGTTACATGTATGTGAGTTACTGGCAACTATTATTGTCATGTTTCAAGCACTGTAGAAAAAAAAAGAGAAATAAGCGTTAACGTGTCAAGCAAAAAAAAACGTTAATAAAAAGAAGAAATAACAAATCACCTTGTTGATGATATATAATAGGAATTTTCGATTTCTGACAACTACTCCGATACTATGAGAATATTTATATTATTCGAAAGCTGATTTAAATTCAGCAAGCTGAGAAACAAAAACAAAATAATTGTCTATCCAGTGATAATTCAAATGATTATTCATTTTATAAAATGATTCTTTTTGACCCAAAATATTTTAATTGTAATCAAATATTATATACACATCGTGACATTTCAATGCCTTATCCTACTGCGTGTCAATTGTAAGACCTTGTTATGGAAGCATAGACGATCTTTATTGAGAAAACATGTAATACGAGTTTCGTAATTATGCAGTCTCTCATGAGGGAAAAACACTAACAATTCATAATAACTTGTTGCGTACCTTACTCATTGACCATGAGCGACAACGCAAAAGTTTCGAATATTATTGAGTAACTGGTAGCGAACGTCTTATATCGATTCCCCTTTACCAATGTCATGTGGATATATTGAGATGATCAAATTTAATTATATTTGATATCAAGGATTATATATATATA